>JAYMTH010001237.1:0-15727 GCA_036897465.1 Pelargonium australe | reverse complement strand
TTTATTAATAATAGCAAACATTACATAAGTTGGTAAAAAACACATCACTGATGAACCAGACAATGACATAGAAACCCGGGTAAACCCAAATACTACATGCGCTGATTCTAAATTTTGAGGATAACCTTTTCTCGATAAAAACCTCCGCAATAAACGCCTTACATCCACCATACCTAAACCCCAACTCTCCCCCTGAGTTTGCGTCCCCCATTCTGGCATCCCGGGTCCTAACACCCGGCAAGGCAAAATTTAATACCCCAAATATTTAAACAACTCCACGTATTGAATTCCACGCTGGCAATCCTCACCTACTGCTATCTACCAATACCAAGCTCCCACGTGTCCCTAACCTCCTCCTATATAATCTCTCCTTGTTCCTCCTCTACATTCAGATTTTCTCAGAGCGCCACAATCCACAATTTTCTTAGTCGTCTCTAGGGTTTCAGATTCCATTTCAGTGACCAAAAGGCGATCGCAATGAGTTCCGCAGGATCAACCAAAGGTGGCAGAGGCAAACCCAAGTCCTCCAAATCCGTCTCCAGGTCTCAGAAGGCCGGTCTCCAGTTCCCCGTCGGCCGTATCGCTCGTTTCCTCAAAGCCGGAAAATATGCCGAGCGTGTCGGCGCCGGCGCTCCGGTCTATCTATCCGCTGTGCTCGAGTACCTCGCCGCCGAGGTATGTTTCATGATCGTCGATTTGGAATATTTTTCGTGTTGTTTCTGGGAAATGTGATCGGTGGTGTTGTTGGATGCTACGTTTGGCTGTTTTGGGGATTATTTTTATGACCTAATTATTTCAGATGGATTCGATTTTGTTCATCTATTGAATTTGTTTATTTGTTAAATTTAACGCCATGGAATTTGATTTCTCAGGTTCTGGAACTTGCTGGTAATGCTGCAAGGGACAACAAGAAGAATCGCATAGTTCCAAGGCACATTCAGCTTGCTGTGAGAAACGATGAAGAGTTGAGCAAGCTTCTAGGCGCTGTCACCATTGCTAATGGAGGTGTGTTGCCGAATATTCACCAGAACCTCTTGCCGAAGAAGACGGGCAAGGGAAAGGGAGAGATTGGATCTGCATCGCAAGAGTTTTAGACCTTTTTCTGTCATTGTTTTTTTAGTTCTATTATATGATTGGCTATAAACAAAAGGTTTCATCAGTTTTGTAATCGCCTTCTTTGTAAATTCGTTGGACGTTTCATGGGAATTTTGGTTAATAATTGTCTCATCCACTCCCCATGAAATTTCCAAACCAATATATAAATGCAGCAATTTTTTTATCCTCCATATTTGCTTACATTTTTGTCAGATTCTTCTTTAGTAACTCCAATTTCGATTGTTAACAAGTTCTGATTTTTCAAGTTATTGGGTTCAAATTTTGCATACCCATTTGAGTTCTGAGCAAGAAATGTATTGTATATGTAAACTGTAAAGATAATCATAATTTTATAATTGCGTATTAAATGTATATGGGGATGTAGCTCAAATGGTAGAGCGCTCGCTTTGCATGCGAGAGGTACAGGGTTCGATCCCCTGCATCTCCAGGTTTTTCCTTTTTATTTTTTTACCGTTTAAGAGGTTTTCTTATCCCAAATTCTCAAATCGTCCAATTTTGGAACTTCTCGGTGAAACGAAAATGGCTGTTCCTTTCTTCAACCTCGCGCCTAATCTCACAGTTTCGAGGCTCTGTTTAGGTTTTTGGCATTTTTCTCACAATTTCTTTTTCTTTCCTTTTGGTTTCATCTCATTTGTCTGCGATGGAATTGAAAACCTTCCTTTCTATCTCGCTCTGGCAGGAACAATGACGTTCGGCGAACAAAACTCCATGGCTGAATCCTTTGGCCTTCTCCATCAAGCATTCGATTCTGGAATCAATTTCTTCGACTCTGCTGAAATGTATAAGTCGCACCTCCTTTTTGTCTACATGTTTGTATCTATGCTCTTACCTCTGAAATTTCAGGTATCCAGTTCCTCAACGAGCACAGACTCATGGAAGGAGCGAGCAGTACCTTGGCCTTTGGATTCGACAGAACAATATTCCTCGGGACCGTCTTGTCTTGTCCACTAAGGTCTGTACTCTCTCTATCTTAGTCTCTGATTGGTTTGTAGTGTTACTGATTGTGTTGGCTACTAGTTCTGACTACATTAAATTGCACCTTTAACATTGCTAGTTTGAGTAACTTAAAGCAAAAATGATCACTATTTGTTTGCTGTGCTTGGGTTGATTGATTTTGACTGCTCTCGATTCAGGTTGCTGGACCATCTGGTCAGATGACTTGGATTCGTGATGGACCTGAATGTTTAGATGCCCAAAATATTACTGAGGCCATTGACAATAGGTTTATTCTAGTTCCCACTTCGTAACATGCATGTTTGTTGCTCTATCTTTTCTGTCTTTGGTTCTCACTTAAGTTGGTAAATTGTAATGTGCTATTTTGGATTTTTCAAAAAATTTAATTTGGTGCAGTTTACTTCGGATGGGAGTAGATTACATTGATCTTTACCAGATTCATTGGCCTGATCGGTTTGTATGTGGATCCTTCCTTGTGATTCGGGATAATTGTGCAAATAAAGTAAATGCACGTACAAATAGGCATCATACATTTAAGGACTTTCCTTTTTCTAAATGGTTGTGTTTTGTAGCTATGTCCCCATGTTTGGAGAGACTGAATATGAACCTACGAGGCAGATTGAGTCAATGAGTATAGAGGAGCAACTTGATGCTCTTGGCAGTGCTGTTAATGCTGGAAAGGTGAGTGAGTGGTTATATATGAGTTTCACTTCTTGTGTGATTGTTCGCTAACATGACATTGAAGTGACTTCACATTTCTATTATAGATCAGATATGTTGGACTCAGTAATGAAACACCATATGGTGTAATGAAGTTCCTTCAGGTTGCTGAGAAGGCTGCTATCTATCCTAGGATAGTATCTGTACAGGTTGTATGGATAAAAAAAAAAAATTTAGTGAGCCTGGTGTCATTTTTTTTTATCGGCATTCTTTTCCTCTTCTTACTAGGTTATTCTTGTCGAGGCTAAATATGCAGTTATTGTCTTTGTTATAGAATTCGTACAGCCTGCTATGTCGAACTTTTGATTCTGCATTGGCTGAGTGCTGTCATCATGAGAGGTACAACAGATGTTTATATCATTATATTGATGAGTGTGGTTAGAGTTTTAAAACCTTTCTAGTTACAAATGTTAATATCCACATTCTTGTTTTTGCGTTACCAAAAAGTTGTATTTATAGCATTTACAGCTTTCTGTAGTATCTGTATAATAGTGAGTAAGATAGTTGGCCATTTGATTTTTGGTAACTATCATTTTCCAAACCTGCTATTGGCCTAATACACATTCTTAATTATATTATATATGGAATTCAATATTTGTTGCAATGTATGCACTAGAATGATACAACAAAAGGTTTCTTGTACATGTACCTGATTTTCAATGGTGCATAAGGAAACATATGATTAATAGTTTCAGCTTAGGACATAGGAGAGGGACTTAGGGGAAGGGTTTCTCTTTATTACTGGGTAACGTTTGCTTGTTTAGAGTTGAGATTATAAAACAACGTTGTTCTTAAATGGAAATTGCATATGCTAGCCCCTTTGAATAAATTTACTGATTTCATGGATCTGTAGTCTAGTTGTTTGGAGATCCTGCTATGAACTAAGAAATCTGTACTACATTCAACTGCATTCTTAATCTTACCCATTGTTGTTTTATTTATTTATTCTTAGGATCGGCTTATTGGCCTACAGTCCCCTGGCAATGGGGATACTATCTGGCAAGTACTTTGCATCAGATGGTGCTCCAACCGATGCTCGGTTGAATTTGTTTAGAGGTTGGGTGTCAAGATTCTTTTTTACTTCTTTACTATGTAGTAATTCTCTATGTATAACTATGATAAACTGGTGTCATGACATGATTTATTTTTGTGCCATCTCATGTTGATTGTTGTGCAACTTATTTTCCCCAGGACGGTATTCAGAAGGCGAATCCAGATACAGCCTGTCCAATAACATCACAAAAGCTGCTACCATGGTAAAAGTGCTGTTCTCAATTATAATTATAAATTTGTTTCGTCTACCATGGCAATAATTTCTTTTTTAATTGTTCTGGTGAAATACTCAATGTTTATACTTTATATGTAACTGTAAGTTGTAAATGTCTTTTGTAATTTGAGTGGGAAAATCATATCTGTTGTGTGCTTTGATCAGTCTGATTACCATTTCAAATTGTATAATGGGGAGAGCTCCTTTTCCTCGAAAGAGATATGCAAATGTCACAAGGTCTTGTTTGGATTCTGGCATTTGAAATATTGTAATTAAAATCCAAATCTAAGGTTTGGGAAACCACTCAAGTTCAAATGACATGCTAAAAGCTTTCATTTGAAATCTCATCTCCATGCATGTTTTAAAATTCTAGTGGTTTTGGCCAAATCCATATTTTTGGCCATCCAAATCCAGAATTTCAGATAAAATCCTAGATACCAAACAAACCTTATGCACTATTTTACTCCTTTATTTGGTGAAAAACAGTTTCTTGATGTCGTCCATCGGTATAAGCAGTCCAATCACCTTGATTCACGAGTAATCATTCTCCTACAAAAGAGAACATGCTTAAGTGAAGATCAACGTTTCGCACTGGAATTCACCTCCGGTGTGAGGCTTAGCAAGTAATTCACAAAGTGTGTGTGTTTAATACCTTAGCTCCTAGGTGTATTTATAGGAGAAACTCCTTGAATGTGATTGGTGCAGAGGAATGAGGAGTTCCAACCTAAGTTGATTTGGATGGGTCATGGACCAGGTTGCCTGTACTGCGGTTTGACTTGAATGGACCATGGTCCGGGTCACCTTGACTGTGTTCCATGTGCTGAATTGAGACGGACAATTGAGCCGAAATGGACCAAATTGGGCTGGCTGTACAATTGCCATGGCCATGTGTGCTGGCCATGGCCATGTCCACCCACATCCGTTTGCCATCTATGGTGCTGGCAGGTTCATATTTTCCTGCATTTTAGCTTGATTTCTTTCTTGTATTTGATCTGGATGATGACGTGGCAGATTTTTGGGCACCCGACATTTTATCAACGTCATAAGGTTCTGTCAAGAGATTGTTCATCACTAAACTCTGTGTTTGCATGTGTGCTTGGGCTTGCCTCTAGGATTTTGTTTGTTCAGTTTACTCTGGTTTTGTCTCTTGTATTCAATTTTCACTAACCTACTCTCTACCCTTTTTAGGAATATCTGGACATTGCAAGAAAATATGGCCTACATCCTGTCTCTCTTGCAATTGGTATCGTACTTTCACACTGTTTTGTCTTCTTTCTTCTTTTCCGTTAACTATGCCGCCAGATCACAATGATTCAGTCCAGCAGCTTATTGACTAGTCCTTCCATATGTCGAATCAGATTTGAAAATTTCCCGTGGCATGTGTAATCATGAGTTTGTTAGAGTCGTCTAAGTCGGTTCCCTTGTTATAGAAGTAGTTACAATTCCTATTTTCATCTGTTATCATTGCTTTCCATACCGTAGAGCCTGAATGATCTGGCGTAGTTGGTTCTGCATTCATTGAGCATACTTAGTCTAGTAAGGTAGTAAAAGCCACCATACATAGTCACATGGATGTCACTGTCTGCTTTAATATTGGTGCTTTCTCTTAAAACTTTTGCCACACAAAAGATACTTCTCGGAGAAAACACATCTTAAAGAACGTGTTACTTGGATGGTGACTGAGTATCTCTCTTACGGGCTTTGTTTGGTTTCATGGCAGCGTTTGTTCTGAGGAACCCTCTTGTTGCAAGTGCTGTTTTTGGCGCCACCAAGTCATGGCAGCTCGAAGAGGTTCTGGATGCGTGTAAAGTTGAGCTAACGTCGGAAATAGTTGAGGAAGTTAACAAGATTCATGAAAGGTTTCCTAATCCGTGTCCTTGACCTTGACAATTCTACACATTGTGCTGTTTGGCAATAGAGAATTAGACTTGATTTTGCGCTGAATATGTATACACTATTCAATGAACTTTCAAGGGATGTAGGAGTTATGGTGTAGACTACATAGGAAATGTGGGCTTGTTTTTAAGGGGTAAAGTTGTAAATGCTTGTTTGGTAACGCTATTGTAGGATGGATTTTGTAGCTTGTTCGGTAAAACTAGAAAATGGCTCCTTAATTAAAGGAGCTCGGAGCTCATGTAATGCAGGAGCCACGAGCCTCTCGTGAGATTTTTGGTGAACTTTAAGAAATAAAATGCGTTTCATCTTCGTACCTCAAGATCAACTACTTTTGTATGACAATGATCAGAATGTTAATCGGCCAATTTGCCAAAAAAGGCAAGAAATAAATGATAATTCATTGCGTATTATTCAAACACAGTAAATATTTTATGTCTAATTGATACACTTTTATAGTTGATATTACACAAAACTTATCTTCTATATTTTACAACCGTCAATTTACCTATCATAACTAATTTTTTGAAACAATTCTTTCAAGATTTAATCATCTCCTTCGAATACTTAAATATTCTAGTAACGTTAGTATGCTACAAAATAAGCTCTAATTAGGAAAAAATAAGAATAAAATTAATGCTAAAAAATGAAAACGGTTCTAGCTCTTGTTGACATTGACCCATTAAAGCTTCAAAAACAGTGGTAATCTTAGTTGACCAAGAAAAGGGGTGGTTTTGGTCATTGGAAGATTGGGACTAGTTCAATTCAAATTTCTAAGATTTGGAATCTTCAAATTCTGTCACCTTTCTTCAACTTATTTTAACTTTACAATATTAATAATAAAAAATAAAATAAAGTATTGGCATTATTATTATTATTATTATTATTACTTGATTGTGAAATAGTCAAATATGTTAATGGACTGTTTAAGTGGTAAAGTAATTTTCGATGTCACGATTCACACTAGTTTGTTTATGCATTGCTCTGATTGACTCGTGATAATTTTACTATCAAGAATCATAAAGATTCGTAATTCGATCAATTTTACGTAAAAGCTTGTGCTATAATTTCCTGTATTGGCCAATATTGGATTCCTTGAATATTCTCCAACGGACAAAAACAGAAACATAAACATGTTACTTCCAATTTGAGGTACTAAAGCAAAGCACTACCACCAGAAGAGGCCATTCTAGTACCAACCAACACACACAGCCTGTTCGGTATCGGTATACATCGTACTTTATACACTAAAACGCAACTCCAAATACCTAAACTGCCCTTAAACCTGAGTGGAAAAGGGGGTGCTTTGTGGGGGCATTTACGGTAATTCGCGTCTTGTCTGATCTGTAAACAGGTGACTCTTTGCACAGACCCGAACCGCACCGCACACAATTCAACGCACCCGCGTCTGGATTCGTTTCTTCTCCGAAACGCCCAATACCTAGCTAAGCTAGCTTTCAGTTTCGCAGACAAAGTTTTGATTTTTTTTTAGGACCCATAAAAAAAGGCGATTTGGGTTGTGAAGATTCGGATCCTATCTCGGACCCCACCAGAAAATCGGGGTCCGATCCGTCTTAGGGTTCTCTCATTTCTAGTCTTCTGCTACTTCTTCTTCTTATTGAATTGTCTGAACAATCGATTGCTCTGATTTTGATTTGTTGAGGACTTGATGGGTTCGAAGCCATGGTTGCATCCGGCTCCGACCTATCGGACCTTGGAGACCTATTGGGACACCGACGACGACGCTCCCGGTCCCCGATGCGGCCACACTCTCACCGCCGTCGCCGCCACTAAGTCTCATGGCCCTCGGTTGATTTTGTTCGGTGGCGCCACCGCCATCGAGGGTGGTGCTGCTTCCTCAGCTCCCGGAATCAGTAACTACTCCTACGCTTTCTCTGTTGTCTCTGTCTTTGTCTTCAGCTTCACTTTAGAGCTAGCTTGATTGTTGTTAATTGTTGGTTTGTTTGTTGATTTGTAATCAAGGGTTGGCTGGAGTCACCAATTCAGTTCATTCGTATGATGTTCTGACCAGGAAGTGGACTAGGTAACCTCAATCTGAAGTTTATGAAGATTTTGTTGTAGTGGGTTCTGTATCAAGCTGTGGTCTAATGGTGCCGTGATGAACTGTTCATGTGTTGCAGAATTCGACCTGCTGGTGATCCACCATCTCCTAGAGCAGCTCATGCTGCTGCTGCAGTTGGTACTATGGTTGTTTTTCAGGTGATTAGAAGCTCAATTTTGAATAGAAATGGGATTTTGGAGATTTTTCTAGTGGGATTTGGTTGGTGTTAGTATTAATTTGTATCGGTTGATGAATGGCTAGGGTGGCATAGGTCCTGCTGGGCATTCCACTGATGATCTCTATGTGCTGGACTTGACTAATGACAAATTCAAGTGGCATAGGTGAGCTTATGTGGTCAATGCTGAGCTTTAATGGATCAGGGGTTTTATGAATCCTAATGGGGTTTAGTCACTTCTTTTCTTTTGTGAATGTAGGGTTGTTGTTCAAGGACAGGGTCCAGGTCCTCGCTATGGTCATGTGATGGACTTGGTTGCCCAGAGATATCTCGTGACCGTCAGCGGCAATGATGGTATGTGATGTTTTGTTGATATGAATTTGAACATTTGTTTAAGTTTTAATAGCAATTGAGGAAAGCTATCAATTGTTACTTGTTTGAGGAGTAAGTTTCTGTGCTTACGGCACTTATCAGATACCCAATTGGAAATTTTGAGTATTTTATACTAAATATGAAGTGCTAAAGAATATTTAGCAGCTGTCATTTTGACAATATATTGTATCTATACATCTTTTGTCTTGTTGTCTGAAATGCTCTTCCGTTAGAACAGTAACAGAGTATCATTTATTGATATGCTATTCGAATGAATGGTGATTATATTTTCTTGTCGTATCTGAATTTTTTTAACATTAATTATATATTCTTATAGGGAAAAGAGTTTTGTCCGATGCCTGGGCATTGGATACTGCCCAGAAACCATACGCATGGCAGAAGCTCACTCCGGAAGGTGATAGACCTTCTGCTAGAATGTGAGTTACTAATCTTTATTTCATCACTCCATTGTCTACAGTTTTGTTTCACTATGTAAACTGGGATAGGATTTTTTATTTCTATTTTTAAGAGGCGGTTGTTTAAGTAGTTTTTAATGCCCATTATATTTTTTCCTCAATTATGCACTCATCAGTTGCATGATACAGTCTGATCTGTTTTGGAAGATTTTTCTTACCGGATTTATCTCACGATATAGGAATGTAATTTCTTTTGGAATGAGCTCCAAAATGATGTTTATGCCTTTGGAAAAAAAATTTACTTTTCTGCTTCGGAATGTTTAGTTTGGTATTTATGAAATTAATCTTGGATTATATAGGTAGTGCCGTAGTGGTCATATTTGTGAGAATAGGTTGCATTATTTTCGCCTTATACTGGTTATCACATGTAGTAGGATCTGAATGCTACTGATTCGAGTTGTTAAACTATTGCTCATTCTTCAATCTATTTGTGGTTACTAGTTTCCTTGGATAGTCGAGTACATAGTAGCTCAATTTCTGACAAACATATAGATATACTACCCCACATTGGAGGCTCTTTCACCTTACTTGGAGGAGTTACATCGTAATCCAAAAAATTAACCTTCAATATCTTTTTACTGTTTGAGTTCTGATTTCACATAACTTTGTAGGTATGCGACAGCAAGTGCTCGCTCAGATGGCATGTTTTTGCTTTGCGGTGGAAGAGACATTTCTGGCGCGGTATGTTTTGTTCTGTTCTTGGAAAATTCAAGCTGTTAATTGCTTGCCATCCTTACAACCAGTCGTTTGCTATTTTGAATTGGGCTTGAGCATATATTAGATGCAAGCAGTTAATCATTTCAATTGCAACTGGAAGAGAAGTTTCCTCCATTTCTCTCTTCCTCTACTCTCTTCTTGATTGATTATAAATCAGCAGACAATTTGACTTATTCAACTCCATATGTTACAACTGCAAATTGAACTAAAGGGGGTTGCTGTCAATCAGTATTAGGAAACTAATCAAAATACCGCTGATGAGAAACATTTGCTAATGAACTACAATACTATGGGTGTAGCTTGTGTAACCACAGCCATGTAATATTTCTATTATTTGGAATATAGAAAATTTACCTATGAAAGATTAAAAAAGGTAATAAAAATCACAGAAAGAAGTAGAAGGAGAGGACAAATAGAGCATATCTCATGATGTTGAGAACTTGATACACTATATTTATATAGAGCCCATTCAAATGAATGAGCAAAACTAAAGAAGTGACATCAGAATTTTATAGCAATCTTAATCATTGAAGACCCTCTTACGGAATAGTATTAAATTTTCTCTAGATGGTTGGATACAAATGAAGAAACGGTTACCTGATATTCCTAAAATACTTTTTAACATTTAAATGGTTCCTATCCCTTGTATTATCTCTTTGCTATTTAATTTTTTTCAATTCTGTTAATGTGGAATTTTCTGAAGTTCTAGCTTACAAAAAATCTTTCATGGATTTAACTTCCCTTTAAGTAACTTCATGCAGTTTGTGCTATTGTTGATTGTCCACTATTAACTTTTCTTCATTGATGCTTTTCATTTAGACTTAATTCCTGGGCTTGTTGGTTTTTATATATGTTTACAGCCGCTGGCAGATGCTTATGGGCTGCTTATGCATAGGAATGGTCAGTGGGAGTGGACTCTTGCTCCTGGTGTGTCTCCTTCACCAAGGTATCAACATGGTGCGGTAAGTCATAGCTCGAAGTCTGTGGTACCCAGCTAAAGTAGGGTACAATTTCAGTTCAGTTGGCTTATCACACATGTTCTGTGTGAAGAGTTTAGTTTCAGAAACTAGGTTTGAATTGTCATTTTGTTCTGGGATTCATCTAATGTAAGTTAACTCTTTACTTATCCCCTTTTGAGACCAATGCATGTGATAATGTCTGCTGCTAGGTTTTTGTTGGTGCTCGGTTGCATGTCACTGGAGGTGTTCTTAGGGGAGGACGTGGAGTAGAGGGTGAAGCAGCTATAGCAGGTAAATTTTCAGTTTCCATTAGCATGACTGGTTTTGTTTTAAACATGTTTTTAATCCCTATTATTAACTCTTAGATGTGCTTCCATTTTGATAGTATTGGACACTGCTGCTGGAGTTTGGTTGGATAGAAATGGGCTTGTTACGTCATCACGTGCGGGAAAGGGACATGTGGAATATGATCCTTTATTAGAGTTAATGCGTCGTTGTCGCCATGCAGCCGCTTCTGTTGGTGTTCGTATATATATCTATGGTGGTCTAAGAGGAGGTAATATTTGTATTGCATCAAGGTTGAACTATTATTTTTAATGTCAGTAAAAAATCCTGACATCAGAATTGGTCAAATTGTGTTTGCTTCTATGTTCTGGGAAAAAGGAATTTATCACAATTTCATAGGGAAAGTTGGATTCATCTTCTGCTGCTTCAACATCCACATTGCATGTTTGTGATAAAAATCCTGACATTGGAATTGGTCAAACTGTATTTGCTTCTATGTTCTGGGGAAAGGAATTGATCACAATCAGAAATTCAGAAATTAAAAACAGGACTTTAGGGAAACTTGGATTCATCTTCTGCTGCATCAAAATCCACGTTGCATGTTTGCGTGATAAACCATGCAGTCTTAGATTATCTTTTCCTATATTAAAGTGATTGTACACCTGAACATATCTATGTTCATTTTGTCTCTTTATTTGTGTTGCATAATTAATCGATTATGATGCTTTGTGCAGACGTGCTGCTTGATGATTTTCTGGTCGCAGAAAACTCACCCTTTCAATCAGATATCAATTCTCCTGTATTAACATCTGAGAGAACCTCTCCCCTTTCAAGTCCCAGAATGAATCAAAATACAAGATCTTTTGGAGCATCAGATGATGAACTAGACACCCCTTCATCTGGTGGTGCAAGGTATTATTTTGCGGTTCATGCTGCCCTCTTTCCTGTCTCTCATATGAGAAGCCAGGTTCTTGCTTATAGACTTTCTAATGGATCAATTCTATTATGATAACCAGTATGGACCCAAATTCCATGGAGAAACTGAGAGAGGCTTCTGCTGCTGAAGCTGAAGCAGCTAATGCTGTCTGGCAGGCAGTGCAGGCTTCATCTGCTCCTACTGAAGAAACATCTGTATCTGATGAAAACTCACATGCAGCTGAAGCAGTTTCAGATGGAAGTGATTCTGAGGCAGATGTTCGCCTTCATTCAAGAGCTGTAAGTCTGCATCTGTATAATACACGAGTGATATATATTGGCAAGATGCAAAATTATAATTTACTTTTGCTACAGGTTGTTGTTGCTAAAGAGGCTGTAGGTAACCTGGGTGGGATGGTGAGGCAATTATCTTTGGATCAATTTGAAAATGAGAGCAGACGAATGATTCCCTCAAATAACGACCCTTCATATGCCAAAAAATTCACCAGGCAGAAGTCTCCCCAGGGATTACATAAGAAGGCAAGCACTACAACACATTTATCCCCTCCATTTTATCCTTAGGGGTGGTTCATTATAATTGGTTATCTTGCAGGTTATTTCTACGTTGCTTAGGCCACGGAATTGGAAAGCTCCTGCCAATAGGAGGTTTTTCCTTGATTCCTATGAAGTTGGCGAGCTTTGCTATGCTGCTGAACAGATCTTTATGCATGAACCTACAGTTCTTCAGTTGAAAGCTCCTGTTAAATTATTTGGTGATCTTCATGGACAGTTTGGTGACCTAATGCGACTATTTGATGAATATGGATTTCCTTCCACCGCAGGAGATATAACGTAAGTATGATATTCAATTTCGTACTACGAGTGTAGCTTGAGATTTCATTCTATCTCTTCAAGAGATTTAGAATCGTTATTTATGATTCAGTATATTAATCTTTTCATTCAGTAGTTGTATTATTCAGAATTCTAGTGGGCTTAGTTCCAGTTAATTTCTTCTAGTAGAATTATCCCACATCATTAAATAAGTTTTAATGCATCTCTAATTTAGTTTGATCCTCAAATTATGTAAATGAACTATGAATTAAATTTTGTTATACAGATGAAAATAGCAAATGCTTTAGGGGTCATATTTAGGGCCTATGATAATGGGGCTAGTTTGCTTTATGCCTGGAGATTCTAAAAAATATGCTTGATGGAATTCAAGCTAAATTGCAACTTCTCATTTGCATTTTGTGTTAAGATCGTTATAGTTTTAAGTTCTTTCATTACTGATGATCTGGGATTGTAACCTCAGCATCTGAAGCTAAGACATAAGAAAGAGGGGCTTAATCTACTGTTATGGTTCAGACGGCAGAAAGACTAATCTGACTAATGTGAAAAATTGTTAAACTTTAAATCCATTCTAATTATGATACTGATTTGATTCACCTGTGTAGTTTTGAGATGTCTCTAGCTCAAAGCCGGAACTGTGTTAAATTAGAAAGAGAGCCCTATTTCCATTTTCCTCCTTAGGTAGCCATTGAGCCATATAAATTACTTCACCTTTTTTTTTTAAACTTATTTATTATTTAAATATCAGAACGTAGAATATGAGCATGATGGGTGATGAAGGAGGAACTACCCCTTCTAGAAATTAGGGTTTTAAAAAGTTGTTTCATGAACTTTCAACTGTGTCACTACAAAGAAGATATAAAGTGTTATTTGCTAGAGGGTATATTATTGTTGTCCCATTCAGACATTAGTATGTAGGTTGAGAATGTTTAAGCAAAATGAAACCTTACTAATCTTTATGTTTGTTTTTTTTCAGCTATATTGATTATTTGTTTTTGGGAGATTACGTTGATCGGGGACAGCACAGCTTAGAGACCATAACTTTGCTTCTTGCTCTCAAGGTAAGCTTCCGCTTTGGGAATCCAGAATCATATAGCTTTATTCATTTACTACTGATAGTTGATAGTATTTTGGTTAATTGACTTTGCAGATTGAGTATCCTGAGAATATTCACTTGATACGTGGAAATCATGAAGCTGCTGACATAAATGCTCTCTTTGGCTTCCGCATTGAGTGCATTGAGAGAATGGTAGGAGTGATATGCATATATTAGTCCTTTATAGATTTGAACGTGCAAATAACAAGTACATGCTTTGTAGGGAGAAAACGATGGGATTTGGGCGTGGACAAGATTCAATCAACTGTTCAACTATCTTCCACTTGCTGCTCTTATCGAGAAGAAAATCATTTGTATGCATGGTGGCATAGGAAGGTCCATACATTCAGTTGAACAAATAGAGAAGCTTGAGAGGCCCATAACAATGGATGCTGGATCCATAATTTTAATGGATCTTTTATGGTATGCTCTAATTCAATCATCTTACAACATTTGTTGACATTCCATCACCTTATGGCATTTGTATAATGTATATGCAGGTCTGATCCTACAGAAAATGACAGCGTCGAAGGTTTGAGACCAAATGCTAGAGGGCCTGGTCTCGTCACTTTTGGGGTATGCATTCAAGTCATTTGCTCCATAAATCATATATATGTCGCTCGCTAATGTTTGTTTGATGCCTTTATATGCAGCCTGACCGAGTGACAGACTTCTGCAAGAGAAACAAGTTACAACTAATCATAAGAGCTCATGAATGCGTCATGGATGGGTTTGAACGCTTTGCTCAGGGGCAATTGATTACTCTTTTCTCTGCTACAAATTACTGTGGTAAGTAAAAAGCTTCGAGTGTGAAAAACCTTCTAATCTTAGCTTTCTCCTTTTATGCTACTTCCTGTAGCGGCCTCATTTGTCATTTGAATACAGGGACGGCGAACAATGCTGGAGCCATACTAGTCGTGGGAAGAGGGTTGGTTGTGGTTCCAAAACTGATTCATCCCCTTCCACCTCCCCTCCAGTCACCCGAGACATCCCCAGAACGTGTCGGGGACGACACTTGGATGCAGGTAAAAATGGTTGATAGTTCTATACTAATTTCACATGTCTTTATCATTACTGGATCATCAGTCTTATTTCTGGTTTCTTGTAGGAACTAAACATCCAAAGACCACCAACACCAACTCGTGGTCGGCCACAACCTGATCTTGACCGGAACTCCCTGGCATATATATGATGACATCATCAACTCGACAGGTTTTGTAATTTCCAACAATTTTATGCCGAAACCCTAGGATTTCCCATCTAGCCTGGTCGGTTCAGTTCATTTCATTATATACCGCAGAAGAGCATTTGTGACCTGTGAAAATATATGCATGGTTTTGTGTTGTACATGGGAAGATACATGAGTTTCAGAAGATGAAGCCTTGGAGAAACATTAGACAGATAAATTAAATTTAGCTCTCCAAATCAAATGGTGGTTGTAATATAATATTTGTACAATTAGGTTGTTCCTTGGGAAAATGAGATGGCAAATTTTTATGTTTTTTGATAATTATTGATGGATTATCAGGGAAACTGGTGGTTCCTCTGATTTTGTGTGTATTATATTTTATATAAATGTAATTTGATTATATATTTTGATATTTATAAAATTATTTCCTTTCTTTTTCAAGCATTGAAGTATTTAGTATTTACTTTACCATGCAGATTAGATATATATGGCTTAGAATGGCCAGACATAGGGAAATGGATAAAAAAAACACAGGGAAAGTATGGTTAAAAAGAAAAAATATAAATATATATTGAAATTGGACCAATCAACTTTTGGATTTGCTCTTGGTCGAATTTTTTTGTTTTTTGTTGTAAAATTCTTTAATTGTACAAATTCACACATTTCATACCGAAAAAGTTAG
>JAYMTH010001236.1:0-15730 GCA_036897465.1 Pelargonium australe | reverse complement strand
GAGGTTTGTTCACAATTAAAACCTTCACCTCTCCTCATTGGTGTGTTGAGCGGGAATCGAACGCAAGCGTTCTTCCCACTCACGCAGCTTATGTTGCCAACTGCGCCACTAAGGTCTCTTTGCATACAATATATGATGAATTGTTCGGGTTTATATGAAAAAGTTACTCATCTGATGTAGCTTAACCAATTGAAAAAACATTTGAAGTTTCAAAACTCAAAACAATACTTAAAACATATGTCTGAGTCTGAATCGAACCTATCTTTAAGTCCTCGTCCTGCGTCTTTGGCACGTACATCAACCCATCCCAAACGCAAATTTCTGATCTGAGTAGACATGGACGGTCGAGATGGAGCCACGCAGAACATCTGGGCCGATTTGAACTTTTCAAAAAGTTGAAGGGTCAATTTGTTAATTTATTTATTTCGGAGTAAATATTAGTATTATACTAGGTGTGTCCACGTGCAGTACATGCGTAGTAATTGCTTGGTTGGCAAAAGTACAGAAACCATAAATTCAGTTTTATTAGGTTCCTAAATGATACTGGCGTTTGCGTCAGAAACTATACATAACGGTAAAAGCGTCGGTGACATAGCGTGACACAGAAACGCTCACCTAATAACTGCTACGTGTCAACTGCTAACGGGTGCGGTCGGGTTGGGTAGGTGGTGCTTGACTTATTCGGACACGATTACTCGGGTCGGGCCTTTGCATGGGTAGTCCAAAAACATTCCAGAAAAGAGCCATCTAAAATAAACAACTTCAATCAGAGTCTTCTTTTTTAGAACCATCTTGATA
This sequence comes from Pelargonium australe, assembly GCA_036897465.1. Classification (NCBI taxonomy): domain Eukaryota; kingdom Viridiplantae; phylum Streptophyta; class Magnoliopsida; order Geraniales; family Geraniaceae; genus Pelargonium; species Pelargonium australe. Next base: position 14,932 of record JAYMTH010001236.1, on the reverse strand, counting down.
TCAGTGAGAGAGAGTCTCTTGAAATTCATTTGGCCGAATCATGTAAGGAGCATCAACAAGTGCCTACTAAGTTTGAAGACAATACTAGTTTGTCTGTGTAGATGAAGTTTCGGAGGTAAATATTGAAGTTGAAGTGTTAATGTACCAAATGTTTTTTTTTGTTTTTTTTGTTTTTTTTTTAACACGAGAAAGTGGTATTCAAAATTAAATCAGAAATTGTAAACTAGTTTAATTTTATTACGTCAAATCCTTCTCTATGGATTTGAAGGGAGGCAATACAAATGTTGGGCATCATCTATTTTACACTTACCGGTTTTCTTCAACTTCATTCACATCTCTTAACTTTTCAAAGATAATTTCCTACAAGAAGATGTTTGTGTCAATGTCAACAAACATTCGACACGTTGAAGCTCTTGCGTTCAAGGGGATGTGAAGGCTAACGCAAGGTCCTTACAAAGTTTATCCAAATTTATAGAGCTAATCAAATTTTCACAAGAGATAACTTCTTTTTCATGAATTGTAGTCTATGCCTTTCTAAATAATGTTGAAATTTGTAGATGAATTTGAGTATCATTACAAAGATTACAAGGGTCTCTTAGATAATTTTCTATTTTGTCAACTCTTTACTTATTTTATTGATACTTGTTTTCAATGATTGAGATTTGCTATCTAGATGGTTCTTAAACTTCTACCAAGTATTATAACACTATAATTATTTAGACATTTCTATAGTAGTAGCAAGTAAGACTTTTAGAAAATTTGAGAAGCGATGGAAACTTGCAGAGTCCATGGTTTTTTGGGTTGGACTTGCACGAATTAGGTCTTGTGTTTGAGCTTGTTCTTTCAAGCTATTCATTTTCCACTTGACAGTCAAGCAAGTCTTGCATTTTTTGAGTTATTCAAATCCTTTTGATTTATTTCATATCCGCAGGTGTTGCCCTTTTACCGTCCCGATTTTTTTTGGTGCGCATACATTTAGTATATGACATTCAACCGTCCATGTAACGTAACATGAGCAATGTAAAGGTGCTTAATTATCTTTATATATGTTTGTGGAAATTATCGGTAAACTAGTTTAACTTTCACTCGTTATTTGACATTTTTCGTAAGAAAGTGAACGGTCGGTTATTTGACATTTTTTTTTTGAAATGGTTAATAACATATTACTCATAATTTTTTTCGAATATTTATAGCATATTCGAACTCACAATCCAAATCAGAAAAAGAAAATATCATATCTAAATTATTTTCATTAAATCGTAAATGTTATCAATTAAATGCATGATTTTATGTCAAAATTGTTTGAGCTCATGTACAGCAAATTGTTTGACCATGATTTTAGTGTAGTACAATGATATGATCAGCTTAATCAAATGATCATGTTTTGCATCATTCATCAGCAATCTGAACAATCTTCTTGCCAATGTTATCGCCACGAAATAGTCCCACGAAAGCACAGGGAATGGTCTCAACGCCCTTCGAGATGTCCTCAAGAACATGAATTGTGCCCGTCCGGAGGTGATCACAAGTTGTTGCAAGAAAATCAGGATACACATTCATGTGATCGGCCGCTAAAAATCCTCGTAATGTGATTCTCTTGTACACAATGTCTAGCAAATCCGGTACAACACGTTTCGCAGAATCTGTGTATTCTGATATTACTCCACAAACAGCTACTCTACCAAAGACATTCATGTTAGCCACTGCAGCTTCTAGCATCTCTGCTCCCACATTGTCAAAATATATGTCTATCCCATCAGGAAAGTACCTGAATTCGCATCAAATGTAAAATGATTGTTGATTCTAAATACTCTTTTCAACTTTATGTATGGATTGTTCTAACCTTTTGAGAGCCGATTTCAAATCAGTTTCTTCCTTGTAGTTGAATGCGTCGTCGAAACCAAGCTTCTCCTTTAGCATCTCCACCTATAAATCATATCAACTCGATCAAACACATGAGGCCTGAAATGGTCACTATCATGATTTTTCACTATAGGGTTTGGCTTGTACAATCTAAAGCTAAAATGGGTTCTTTTTACAAATAATTTTAAGGATCAAACAAAGAAGAAATGGATTGTTGAAGCTAGATTAGCTACCTTTTGTTTGGTTCCTGCACAGCCAACAACATAGCAACCAAACAGTTTTGCATATTGTCCAACTAGGTTCCCAACTGATCCACAAGCTGCAGACACAAACACTTTCTCACCTTTCTTGGGCTTACACACTTCAAAAAACCCTCCATATGCTGTAAATCCATTAAACCCTATGTAACAACAAAACAAGACTAAGTTAATTGCACGAAAGACGTTTTTTTTCATGCACATTCAAGTTCGTCTAGACATTTTCACAGTCAGTCTGCACTATTTTCAGTTGAGTAGTAACAAGTTTCTAGAACTTCCCATAAGAGCTTACCAAATATTCCAACATGGTAGGATAGTGGAAATCCCATAAAATCCAGCTTCTTCAACATGCAATCTCCTCCTATTACTGAATACTCTCCCCAGCCAACATACCCTACAACCAAATCATCTTTTTCGAATTCCGGGTTTCCAGAAACCAACACTTTTGCAACACCATAAGCACTAATAGCCTGTATTCAACCACAAATCAACTGTAATGAAAACGAAAGCATAAAATGAAAACTGTTTTCTACAACTAAACGGGCTCTTACCTCCCCTGGGGCGATGCCTTTTGTAAGTTTGTTGGTACTCTGCGAGGAGCTTTTGTGTTTCATGCGGTTTATCTGGTAAGGATCAATGGAGACATAGAGATTCTTGACAATGACATCATTGGATCCAAGCTCAACATTCAGAGAAAGCGTCGCGGATCGGAGCTCGAAGTCAGATTCTTGGGGTGCTCCTTCTATGTGATTCTTGATCACCACAAACCTGTTGGTCACTTCCATTGAAAGCAGCTACTTTGCTGATCTGATGCACAAAATGGGTATGATACCAGCTTTGGTTTCTTTTGTTTTGTCCCTAGTTTTGCCAGAACATGACCAGCTAGATGCTCTGTTTGCCAAACTAAATGTTTGGTAAATAAAATTTAGATGCTTTATATGATTGGTCCTAATTGTTTATCATTTCTAGGCCATAACTGGGTAGGTGATGAATTATATTTAAAACAATCACATGAGACTGTCACATAAAATCAACCGTGGCTACAACGAAAATGGTGTTAAGAGTATAAAATTAATAGCGACTTTCAACTATCAACGCAACTTTTTTAAGTTAAACGGGTTCCTTAGTGAGTGTTAGAGTCTAAAATTGAAATTGATGCACACACAAGGGAGGGTTGGATGGTCGCGCGTTTGATAGCCATTGTAACGGATTTGTTGGGCCTGCGGATAAACTTTCTAAAAATATATTTATTTTAAGACAAAAATGTGAATTCTACGTGAAATCGACAAATTATAAAATAATATATTCAACATTTATTACCATAAAAAAAGATAATGTCGTCAAAATAAGATCACAAAACCCATGAAAGAGTTTATCTGTTTATGATAATGTTTAAAGAAACCTGTTATTATTGGGTTTATGAGAGTGTTACAAGAAAAAATCAAACATTAAAGTTGTCAAACATTTTCACGATGCTAAACCAACACAAAATTGTTATTGTTATTGTTCAAGACTGTATATCAAGCTACTCAAATGACCATTTTTCAACTTCATTCATCAGCAATCTGAACAATCTTCTTGCCAGTGTTGTCGCCGCAAAACAGACCTATAAAAGCCGAGGGAATGCTCTCCACGCCCTTTGAGACGTCCTCAAGAACATGAATTTCGCCAGTCCGGAGATGATCACAAGTTTTTGAGAGAAATTCAGGGTACACATTCATGTGATCGGCCGCTAAAAATCCTCGCAATGTGATTCTCTTGTACACAATGTCTAGCATATTTGGTGCAGCATGTTTTGCAGAGTCTGTGTATTCTGATATTACTCCACAAACAGCTACTCTTCCAAAGATATTCATGTTAACTACTGCTGCTTCTAGCATCTCAGCTCCCACATTGTCAAAATATATGTCAATCCCATCAGGAAAGTACCTGAACAAGCATCAAATAAATGTTAGAAAACCAATTATGTGTGGACAATGGCAGAGCTAGGGGTGGGCTGTAGTAGGCAAGTGCCCACCCTAGCCTGACAAATTAAAGATTTGTAATGGTTGAATTGATGTTGATGTTTTGTTCAGTAATCAGTGTGACTGTGTGGATTGTTCTAACCTTTTGAGAGCTGAATTCAAATCAGTTTCTTCCTTGTAGTTGAACGCGTCGTCGAAACCAAGCTTCTCCTTTAGCATCTCCACCTATAAATCATGTCAAATAGTTTTAGGCTTGTACAATCTAGAGCTAATATGGGTTCTTTTTACAAATAATTTGAAGGCTTAAACAAAGAAAAACAAGAAGGGATTGAAATTGATTGATGAAGTTAGATTGGTAGCTTATTACCTTCTGTTTGGTTCCTGCACAGCCAACAACATAGCAGCCAAGCAGTTTTGCATATTGTCCAACTAGGTTTCCAACTGATCCAGAAGCTGCAGAAACAAACACTTTCTCTCCTTTTTTGGGCTTGCACACTTCAAAAAATCCTCCATATGCTGTCAATCCACTGAATCCTGTAGCAACAAACAAGATGACAAGATTCTTTGTCAAGGAGCATTTTCCAAAATAGCTCAATTTCCTAAGTTGAGTACTAACAAGTGGTTTAGCTCAATTGTAATGGCAACACATGTTGGGGTGAGACATCCCAACCCCCACAAAGCACACCAAAGTGAGCCACACAATATGTTGTCCCTCGCAACGACCCCACCATAAAGCCCCGCACCAGAACGTCCCACAGGAGAGGACTTGAAGCGCAAGTCGAGGAGATGACTCGCATAAGTAACCAAGAAGTATGAAGGCCTAGGGCAAACAACATTAAGGTAAGGACTAAAGTACTAAACACTGAGACGATCCAAAGAGGTATCTAACTTGGGCGTAGGAGGGGCTTCCACATAGAGAAGGGAGCGAAGAAGAGGAAGAAAGAAGCTCTCGAGATACGTAGGAGAGGAGTCTCAAAAACAACACATTTTCTGGATAAATATATTGATTTTTTCCAAGTAAAGTTGTGCACATGTTTTCTCAAGTGAGCAAAAAGTTTGTACAAGAGTTTGTGTCCATTAGGCTAAAATGTGTGATGATAATAATAAAAAGAGATCAGTTAAAATCAGACGTCACATCAGCTCATACAATCATACTGAAAAAGACATGCACTACCTCACACGTACCAATCCTCCTCATGTTCCTTATAAATAAAAACACATGTAGAGACTAGTTAAGCCTCTTATATCATACATGATATGTACTTTGAATCAACATTTTTTTGAGACTGTGAAGTTCCTTTGAAAGCTTACCAAGAACTCCAACATGGTAGGACAATGGAAATCCCATAGACTCCAGCTTCCTCAACATCCCATCTCCTCCTATTACAGAATAGTCTCCCCAGCTAATAAGCCCCACAACCAAATCATCTTTTTCATATTCAGAATTGCCAGAAGCCACCACTTTTGCAACACCATATGCATATATAGCCTATTCAACCACAAACCAACTCAACCATTAGTCCATTAATTACATGCACCACCATATTCGAGCTCTCATGTTCGAACCTCGGTTACTACGCTTGCTGATAAATAAAAAAACTCCACTATTTCAAACAAAAGCAAATAATGATGTATACTCACCTCTCCTGGAGTGATGCCTTCTGCAAAATCGATAGCATCCTGCGAGGAGCTTTTGCTCTTCATTCGGTTTATCTGGTAAGGATCGATGGAGACATAGAGATTCTTGGCAATGACAACGTTGGATCCGACCACAACATTCAGAGAAAGCGTTTCGGATTGGAGCTCGAAGTCAGAATCTTGGGGAGCTCCATCTATGTGGTTCTTGATCACTACAAACCTGTTTGTCACTTCCATTGAAATCAGATCTCTTTCTCAGCAGTTCAGATGCAAGAAAATAAGTAATGATACTAGCTGTGGTTGAAGCTTCACAATGCTCAAATAGTCAAATATATTGACAATAACAAAGCCTTTCAGTTTGGTATCTTCTGTTTTGTCCAAGTTTTGTGAGAATATGAACAATCAGATGCTCTCTCAGGTATAGCAGGCCATGCGGGCTCGAACTTGCAGGCATCCAAAATCTGATGGATCGGGTTTTTACTACAAAAATAAGGACTAGATCAAGCAAATTCGCTCGTCTCACACTAAAAATTTGAACTTTATATGAGACAAACTAATCTGATATGGCCCGTCCAAACCCATTCAGATGACTCATTATCAATTTTTTGATACAGAAAGGTGCCAAAATCCTTTATTGCAACGACCGAAGAAAACTTTACAAGACGAATATATACAAGTTTGAACAATAAATCAATAGTGTTCAGGAAATAAATTTTGCCTCTTAACCCTATCCTAGGGCTTTTGGCACCTTACCGCACCAAAGTGGTCTCTTACACCACCACCACCAAGTCCGAAATCTGAAATGCTTGGTAAATAAAAAGCTGTTGGCGCTGAGATTAAGACAGAACATCAACATTGACTACTGCTAATTGTTAATTATTTGTCAGCCGGTATTGGGTTAGTGATTAATTATATTCAAAACAAAGTAGACAATAGTGGAATCTCTAGCTCACGAGTCTATCAACAATGTGCAGATTCTTGTTGGTCTCTACTTAGAAACCCACTAGTGATTATTATAAATTATCAATAGAATTTGTGTAATTTTGACACATTTATTTGTCTAAATCTCTCCCAAGTATATTCCAACGGTTGTCTTCGAGTTCTTGTATATACCAGCTAGAGCATATACTAAGAATAATAAAATGATGGAAGCTCGTAAATTTTGTGCTTATTGGCATTTCTTTCACTTAATTATGTGCTTGTAAGAAAGAAATACAGCGTTAAATGAATATTAATGCGTGTTTGTTAGAGATGTTGTGCTCTTGGAGCGCAACAAATATGGACAAGATGGAAGTGAAGGTGAAGATGACCCATGGTAACCAAAATACGATGACTCGGTGGACAATGCTGGACACCTTGTGGCAAAAATATCCGATAGTCTCGACAATAATATGTCTCCAAACAGAGGTAATGTTGGTGCACTGCCCTTGTCACCCGCATAAAAATTAAAATTTCAATACTAGATATGTCATTATAGTTGGAAAATTCTACCAAAACTACAAAGGGTTGGTGCCACAGCCTTTGGTAGATAAAAGAATATGGTTGAGTTGGATACGAGGTTCAAATGTGAGATATATGCGTCAAAGAGTGCAACGCGAGATTCCGTCAACAACGAGTTTGGGTGGTAGTGCAACCACTCCTAACCCTCTCACTCCCCATATCATAATAACCCTTTAACCCAACATTTCGCCTACCTCATACCATCAATAAAGAAGTTCGAACCCGATATTTGAAAATAAATCCAAAATGGTTAAACAACTCGCCCCAACAAGTTTCGATAACGATACTTACTAATAGTTTATGTAATTAATTGTAATTTTGTTTACTATTTTTCACTTTTTATTGCGAATTTGAATGTTATTATATGTGTTTTTCGAAAAAAGAATTAAATCGAATGATTTCTTTTCCTATATAGTTTTCCTAGAAAAAAACTAGCATAATAGTTTTCACTTTTTTCACTTATTTATTGGTTGTTCACCTTTGCATTTGAATTTCAACAAACGGCGGGAATCACTAGAAATTGCATAATAGTCACGAGTTTTATTTTCTTGCTATGGAAGAAAATGAACAGAAAAATAAAACGACGTCACTTCTTTAAGACAAAAAGCAACACCGTACTAATTTTCTCCTTAATACTCTGTTTAAGATTTAAACCCATTAGGGCTTTTGCGTAGGGTTTATCAGTCACTCTTCGCTTCCCAAATTCCCATCTTTCCATTATTTTTCACCGATTTTCGATCACATTTTTGTTTGTTCTCTTCTCCATATGCGCACAGTCAAGTTTCTCTGAAGCTTTTGGGGGCGTTTCGATCAATCACCTGCAGAAATGGTGTCTCCGAAGCAGCTCCTCTCCACCGTCGATTCGGCTCTTCTCGGCCCCTCTCCTCCTACGCCCGCACAGCGCGTCGAGCTCTTGCACGCCCTCCGCAACTCTCTGCCATCTCTACGCTCTCTCCTCTCCTACCCGGTACGCTCATTTCACCATCTGAATCTAAAAATTGCATCTAACTTTGATTACATTTTTGAATTTTAGTTGTACTAGGCTGGGCTCCTAGTATTAGGGTGTTTTGTATAATGTATACAATATATGATACGAAGAGTTTTGAATGAGAGGTTTAGAAGAGTTCAATCAGCTTCAGTTGTAGAAGATACGAATGTAGGAACTGGGCATCTTGCCCTCGGTTATGGTTGAGTTGGGTTTTTAATGATTGATAGTTCATTTGTTTCAAATTTCGATTTTATCAGTTCGAACGATTTTTCTTTGTGGCTTTATCGGCTTATAGGGATGTTGTAACTAGTTTTAATTTTGGATTTTTTAGCCCCCAAAAGCGTCTGATCGAGCGCAGCTGCAGTCAAGAGAAGTAAGGCTTCCAGATTCACCACCAACATCTCTGGACGATCAGGATGTTCAGATTGTAAGTTCTTCAGCTCTAAATGTGTAGTTTAGGTGTTTATTTGCTGTTTTGGTGACTTAGTTGAGTAAATAGGGGATAGCTAAGTAAGTCTAATAGTTGAATTGGATCAGTTTAGCCAACTTATGCTGTCACTATTATTTTATGGTTGGTAGTTTCTTGCTGAACTTCAAGATTGTAATTCTTTGTCTCTTGTACCTTTTCTAAGAAACTAAACAGAGCATTAGTTAGTTAAGATTGGTTTTGCCCCCTGTGCTCCATTGTACTCTTACTAGAACAAATTCTAGGTATTCTAACTAACTAATTTTAGAGATATTGTTGGTAATTCGTGCAATACTAAATCCCTAAAAAAGAAAGTGGACAATTGTTTTGGGGTGAAGAGGGTAACTTTTAAGCTCATCGCCCATAGATGCAAGAATTTTCCACAACGGAACTACTCCAGTAGAACCAGTACTGAAGGCCCTGAACATAGCAGCTATTTTGTGATTCATAGTAGACCAATGGTTTTTGGTGGAGTGGTATCCAATTCATGCATAAACTCTTCTATAGAGAAGTGTGAACTGTACTAGAATTGATTGGAAGTACTTTATTTTCAAGGTCCCAAACTCCCCATATATGCAGACATGTCCCTACATTTTTTTTCTTTTCTAGAATGTCTTAGGCTAACTAGTACGTAGTTTTTTGATCCCTGCCATGGTTCAATTCTAGTATAAACGAAATCACAAGCCAACCCAATTAGAATTGGAAGATCATGAACTTGTGGTTCAGATAGTACTTTGAAACATGAGAGTGCACAAATCCAATCAATCTCAAGGAATTGGGACCCCAATATGTAGGGACGTTCCATTCTGAAGGTAAAGTTGATGAGCTGCATGATGAGTTTTCTGAATAATTCAGAGAACACTGAATACTAATTTTAGAATAAACGCTTCACTACTTTATCGTTGTATTGCAAGGGGAGCTTGCTTGAATAGCAGGTTGAGCCTACTTGTAATTCACTGTGGACTCCTAGTTTATATCCGAACTCTGTCATGGGAAGACACTTCTTTCTTGTTTGAGAGGGAGGAGGTAATGGTGTTTTCATTTATAAGTGAGGACCAGAAAATGTCTCTGAACCATGCTAGAAAGTCACCATCTTATGGCTCTCAAATCCAACATGCGGTAGATCTCAGAGCACAAAGTTCATTTCATCCTTCGACTCATACCACGAAATACCCTTTTGGATGGCATTGCATCATACATTCAAGTTATATTTTAAAGAAACAATTGGTTTCTTGAATTGAGTAACGGGCTTACACCATGCATTCAGTTTATATTTCAAAGAAGCATCTTAGGTTATTGAATTGAACATCCAAGTTGTTCTTTTTCTGTGCTAGGGTTTTCAAGCTCATTACTGTTGATGATTTATTTGGGAAATAGTCATTCTGTTAGCTGTACGCAGTAGATACAGTAGCATGTTCGTTATGATTGATGGGTATATTACATTTTTTATTAGAGTGTTGTGCATCTTGATTTTTAGGCGCTGAAATTGAGCGATGATCTCCATCTCAATGAAATAGATTGTGTGCGGTTGCTTGTTTCTGCCAATCAAGAGGTAGGATTTTGTTTCTTTCTCTTAACAGTTGCATTACAGTTTACATGCTGATATAGTGATCTTGCATCTGTTGATTTTGTTTTTTGATGTTTGCTTCAGTGGGGTCTAATGGGACGCGACCCATTAGAAATTTTCCGCCTTGCTGCAGGACTCTGGTATACAGAGAGAAGAGATCTCATAACATCACTCTACACGCTATTAAGGGTGCATCTCTATTTCTTTGAACTTAAAAATTTGATTATAGTATGCAGTATTTGAAAAGATACGATTGCTATTGTAGGCTGTTGTGCTAGATCAAGGGCTTGAAGCTGATCTGGTGGCTGAAATTCAGAAATATTTGGAAGATCTAATTAACTCTGGCCTCAGGCAGCGGTTGATTTCTCTTTTAAAGGTACAACCTTTTGATATTCTCCTTTACATTTTGCCTTCTCAGATTAAAGAGTTCCCCTTACGTTTTGTATAACAATTACTGTTTGTTGATTCTAGGAACTCAATTGGGAAGAACCTGCTGGTTTGGGTGGGCCTCACTGTGAAAGCCTTGTTCTTGATTCTAGAGGTTCCCTTGTTGAGCGGCGTGCTGTGGTTTGTAGGGAAAGCCTCGTACTTGGTCACTGCCTTCTTCTTTCTGTCCTGGTTGTGCGCATGAGTAAGTTGCAAACTATCATTCTCCAAGAGTTTGGAATCATTTAATAACTCATATAAATGTTATTGCAAGAGAGGAAATGATACATCATTATTGGATGAGCGGTTTTAATCTAACTAGTTATATTTATTGTTTATCCTGTGGGTTTGCATTGGTTTAAATAACTGAAACCAGCATGCTCTTTTGGCATGTTAAATTTTCAGTGTTCCTACTCTTGCATAACATAATGCATGCTGGTCACTATTACAAGCTTTTGGCCAACATGTTCACGCACCATGTTATGATTTATTTACCCTAAACGGTATATGCATTTCCGCATGTTTGCTGAAGTTCAAACTCACATTTGTTATTGGTGTAATATTCTTTTCCTCAACATCTGGCATAAATGTTGGTGATATTTTATGAATCCCTTCTTAGTTTTTTTCGAGGACATCTTGTCATCATCCATGCACTTTCTTTTATGTGTTACTAATTATTTTCTGAATTAAAAAAGTCTAATGGATAAAATTGCTTATTAGCTCACATAGGTTTGATGAATCTTTGTCTATGTTCATCCATATTATGATGTCTGCATTTGTCTGGATTACATATTTGTGCTTTCTTAATGAGTGATCCATTTGACCAATCTAAACATTTGTTTGATGTAGGCCCAAAAGATGTGAAAGATATCTTTTCAGCTTTGAAAGATAATGCATATGAGATTGGTGGGAGCAACACCACATTAAAACAACAGGTGTGTGTTTAGTTCTTTCTGGGATCTTCCTAAACAATTGTTTGCTCCCTTATCTGTTTGCATTGTTGGGCGTTAAGAATTACAAAATGTGCACCTTTACATATGCCGCATTTGTTATACATCTTTACTTGCTTTATGATGTGATGCTGCTTTCTGACTAATATTTTATTTGTTTCTGTGCAGATCACATTTGCTCTTCTTTTTTCTCTTGTTATAGCTTTTGTATCAGATGCTTTGAGCACTGTACCTGATAAAGCATCTGTCCTGTCCCGTGATGCTTCTTTTAGACGTGAATTCTATGATGTTGTAAGATGAGTCGTAACCAGTGGTTTCTTCCTCAGTCTTTTGAATCTTTTGCCTATAGTTTGATAACAATCGATGATCTTAAATGTTTTAGGTGATGGCTCCGTGTAATAATCCAATTGTTGAGGGTTTTGTTGATGGAGTAAGATTTGCTTGGGCTGTGCATTCAATGCTAGTACAAGATGGGATTGCTGCAAAAGAGACTATATCAAGTGTTTCTTCTAATGATTTGGGACACATACACTCGTGCTTGGAAGTCATTTTCTCAAACAATGTTTTCCAGTTTTTGTTAGATAAAGTCCTCCGTACCGTAGCTTATCAGGTACTCATTAGTTTGTTTATTTTTTATCTCATCATTTTTGCACTTTCTTTTCATCAGATTTGTCTTCAAGGGGATCTGTTCCAACACAAATTCAAATGTATTTGGTCGTGTAAACTTTCGTCCTTATGTAGGACTGTTTAAGACCATAGTTTGGTGACAACACCCAGAAATCCCAATAATTGTGTCCTACCTCTGCATATGTGAAACAACATCCAATGTGCAAACAATCTGCGAATTGTTTGGGCAGCCATCTGTACTGCCATTACCAACTAATGGCTACCATTATAGCCACTGACTGCCTACCAGTTTCATCTTTATTACAATTGGATACTAATTTTGTTCCCTGCAACCTGTCAAACTCCATGACTGTCCATGATTAAGACCCTTTTATATCAGAAAAAGTGTTTTTTTTTTTTACTCACATATGTTCTTAATTTTCCTGCTTTATGGCAATTCTTCTCATAACCAATTTTTATGTTACTCTGTTGTACAGAATGATGATGAAGATGTAATCTACATGTACAATGGCTATTTGCATAAACTGATTACTTGCTTCCTTTCTCACCCTGTTGCCAGAGAGAAGGTCAGTTAAGTTCATTCATTTTTCTGTATCTGTAATCTGGCACATGTTCCTTCTTATTTATGTATGCTGTATTTTCACCTTAACATTCTGATACTTGCAGGTAAAAGAATCGAAGGAGAAGGCTATGACTGTGCCATATCGTGTTGGTGGGTCACATGAATTTATACATGACGGTGGCTTGAGTTCTCAACAGGCCACTGAAAGTGGCCCATTACCATTTGTCTCTCTGTTGGAGTTTGTCAGTGAAATATATCAGGTTTGTCTTGCATTCTTTGTATCTACAAGCTTAGAAACCCTGATTTGCTTTCTTTATAATTATTCCAAGCCAGCTAAATGATCTGAATGTGTTTAGTGTGCCTCTTGATCAGTTGTAATTGAGACTTTTAACATTGGAGGGTCTTTTGATCGTTATATAAAATAACTTTTAACATGTCCAGCTTAGCATGTGAGAACGGTTGTAGGTAAAAGGCCGAACACTTATTTATCTATGATGCATAATACTGCCTCTTCCAGTCTTTTGTCCAACTATTTCAAATTGGTTGAAATGGATTTGGATCCTTAGGCCTAATATATATTTCAATTGCGATATTAAGAACTTATTTTTCTGTTATAAGTTAAGCTACACAACAAGGGGTAGCTCTCCTCTTGTTAGGCACTTATTTTTTTATAAATATTTTTGCCCATGATTTGAAACATGTTTGAATTGTCTCAGAAAATGAATATGATACTATACAATTTTTTTTGTTCATTATGCATGTTATCTGGCATATTGCTTTATTTTATTTGTTCAATTTTGACTTTTAACATTTTATAATTCAATCAGAAAGAGCCAGAGCTATTGTCTGGCAACGATGTTCTGTGGACATTTGTGAATTTTGCTGGGGAGGACCACACAAATTTTCAAACACTTGTAGCTTTCTTGAATATGCTCAGTACCTTGGTAAGTCAATATTCGTAGCATGCTTCACTGAGGATATGCACTTTCTCTCACTGATTTGCTTGGTGTGGTGATCTTTCCAGGCTTCTAGTCAAGAGGGTGCTTCTATGGTTTATGAGTTGCTTCAGGGTAAAGCTTTCCGGTCTGTTGGCTGGAGTACTTTGTTTGATTGCTTGTCAATATATGATGAGAAGTTTAAGCAGGCACTTCAAACCACGGGGGCAATGTTACCCGAGTTTCAAGAGGGGGATGCAAAAGCACTTGTTGCATATTTGAATGTTCTTCGAAAGGTTTAACTGATATAGTTTGATAATGTTTCTACCTTTCAATATCTTCTTCAATTTAAAGTTTGTTTACTGGATTTGATTATCATTCGTGTAGGAAGTTTTCCTCCATGTGTATAACTAGTTTTCAATCTTGGTTGGCCATTCCTGCAGGTTGTTGAAAATGGGAATCCTGTTGAAAGGAAAAACTGGTTTCCTGATATTGAACCATTATTCAAGCTCCTTAGTTACGAAAATGTCCCTCCTTATCTGAAGGTAGATGACTGTGATACAATACAACATTTGGGGATCTTGTTATGATGGTTAGAAGCTCTCATGAATTTTTTTTTTTTTTTTTTAATCAATCAAATTGCATGCTTTCTCAGGGTGCTTTGCGGAATTCAATAGCTTCTTTCATTCACGTGTCTCCAGTATTTAAAGATACTATTTGGAGCTATCTTGAGCAGTATGATCTACCAGTTGTTGTTGAGTCTAATGTCAGGGACAGTGCCCAACCTATGGCAACACAGGTTAGGTTATGAAGTGGTATCTTATTTTGCTTGGGTTTTCCTTGTCGTTCTATCCAGTCATCATTTTTCTGTTCCTTCCCAAGTAGATGTCACGTATGTGTATTACATGCCCACTGTCATAGACTTTCATCCTATTATGGTATGTCAAAGTTTCTTATCCAGGTGCGAATTAGATTCCGCTGTTACATGTGATGAATATCAGTTCAGCTTGTAGACCCCTAAACAGTTCTAAAAAGTAAACAATATGTTTTGAGTTGGAGTATACATTTATAACTAGGACTAGGATGTGCATGCATCACATTCAAAACTTTTCTTCAAACCAGAGAAGGTCAAGTGGTCAACTTGATTTTTAAATAAGATATCATTATCTTAAACACAAATGGTGGAACT
>JAYMTH010001235.1:0-15734 GCA_036897465.1 Pelargonium australe | reverse complement strand
GGAGGGTAGTGATATCATATGTGTCGGATTAGTATTCGTTAAAATTAATTTTAAACTACAAAAATAGAAAAAACGTGTTTGCCATGTAGATTGCCACATCATTTTGCACAGAAAAATTTGTACAAAATTCGGGAAGTTTAACATTTTTCTTTTATTTTTATTTTTGCCACGTCATTTTACTTTTCAAAGTTCATCACTTCGGCTTACCTCAGTAACCACATTACAATTATCACTAACTCAAATGTTGTTACAATCCAGTTTCAGATACTGGACTGTAGGCCCCACTTAGATTTTCAGCACGGAATTACCGTTATACCACTGAGGTATATAAACCCCGGTCACAAGTCGCAACTCACAAATCACAATCATAAACTGTTACATTCAGAGCTTCTCACTCTCTTCTCGCTCGCAGACGGTGAGAGTCTTCACTACCGTCTCAAGTCCGTACGGTCGAAACGAAACCCTAGATCATTGCCATGGAATTGCCTCCCGATTTCGATCGACTCGTCTTCTTCGAGAACGCGCGCAAAATCTGTGAAGAAACATACGCCAAGGACCCTCGCGATGCTCTAGTTCGTTTTCTTTCATATTTTCCCCCTCAATTAATGTTAGAAATAGGTATTGTTGTCACCGTAAATGGTATGCGTGGTTTCTTTGATGATGATCTGTCAGAAATGTGAATTGAGGCGGTAACTTGCGGAATTTTGTATGATTTGTTTCTAATTAGATCGACATTTTCTAATTGTCTCTCTTCAAATTTTGTTTACGCATTGGAAATGTATGAAATGTGGCGATCTTTTCTGATAAATAGATTTTCTTTTACTTTTTTATTGTTTGTAGAATCTGGCAAAATGGGGAGGAGCTCTGTTAGAGTTGTCTCAGTTTCAGTGTTCCCCGGGGATTATGATTGAAGGTACTGACTGTCATATTACTTTTTTTTTTTTTAATGATTGAGTGAGTTTGAGTTATTTTGGTATGTTGTTATTTAGGACGAATGAAAGAAATGAAACTTGTATAGTAATTGTTGTCGATATGTACCTACTTGTGATTTTGATCATGTAGTTGTTGTTTGTGCCAGTGTATGTTAATATTTGGAATATGTTAAGAGTTTGAGTTATTTTGTTGTTTCGGCATATCTTTGGCTTCTGGATTTTTCAACCTGATATCAGAGGCAATTTCAAAGCTGGATGAAGCTTTGTCGATTAATCCCAAGCAACCTGACACCCTTTGGTGCTTGGGGAATGCTTATACTTCTCATGCATTTTTGATTCCGGAGTTGGAAAAGGCAAAACAACACTTTGTTAAGGCAACTCATTACTTTCAGCTAGCCCTCGATGAGGTATATTTTGTGCTAGATCTTTTTTAATCTATGCAATCATTTCCTCATTTACTTGTACCGGTATTTTTGTTTGTGTGTGATGGAATAGTTTTGTTTCTTGTAGGAGCCAGGAAATGAACTTTATCGCAAATCTGTAGAACTTGCCGTCAAGGTAATCGATAAGACGAGCTAGTATTAATACTTATGGGTTATTTTGCTGGCATTATGCATCACATCTTTAGGTCAAGAGAATCTGTAGCTGGCTCCAAGCTGCCTAATGCACAAATTCTACTATAGTCAAATATGATGTCATTTCCATATCATTTTGGCCTTGTAATTTTAATATAAACATGATTTCATGGTTTGTCAATTCAGTTAGTGCTTTCTTAATTGAAACTGCTAGAGAATGTATTTATTGGCCAATATTGTTGTGATCATTGGATGTAAGTTTAAATTTGGCTATTACACTTGTAATTTGGTTGCATTGCCCTTACTGAAGTTGTTCAGTGTGGAGCATGATCTTAACATGCGCAGGTGTACCTGATTTACAGTCAATAGGTCCAACCTTAAATATAAGTTTTCTGTATATTACTTGAGATTTTATGGAAACAAATTCTTGTAAAGTGTGATATTTATGGAATTGTCTGGAATGTGAATGAATTTGTTGATTGTACGCATTTCTTTCTTTATTGTTTATAAATTTAAAGTTTTCTGAGCTTTTACTCATGTCAGCGTGGACCAGTTGTGGCTGTAAGGTACCATCTGTTAAAGTATATTAATAGCATAGAAGGCTTTTGTAAGCGGTGTATGATCTCCTTTTCTTGTTTTTTACTCCCTTGAATGGAAAACTTGTGATCAAAGCTATATATTTGGTATTAGCATCTATTTTGCACATAATTTTAGCTTTTTTAAGTTCTTCAGCTTGTTTTGCAGATATTTTAATTTATCATTGAAAGAGCGAACACTAAGAGTCTAAGACTAAACCACTGTATATTTGTATTGATTTTGCTGCTGAATATTGTTATCATGATCAATTGCTGTATCTCTAGGGCCCTGAACTACACCAGGAGATCTTTAGGCATGGTTTTACCCAACCGGCTGGACCTTCTTCATCGATTGATCCGGTGATTTTCCAACAGTTCTGCTGCTTCCTCTTTCTTTATTGTTTCTATACTATCTTGTTTATTGCTGCACTGTTCCAGTTATCCAGTAAATATTCTATTTCTTACAATAGATGGTTTAATTTTTGTTTTGGTAAACACACACTGAAAGGAGTCAAAGGTTTTGTTTTTAATTGTCACTGACTGAGTAGCTTGTTGAACTAACACAATTGCTTGGTCTGTATTTAAGCTAATATGTTCCTACCAGTTACACGAATCATGGGTTTTGATGACTAGATTACCTTTGTTTTCTGCGGATATCCCTCTATGCATGCATGTTTAAATGATTGCATAGATCCATATATAATCGCACACGCACGCACATAGGGAAGTGTTAGTATACATTTTCTATTTGACGACTTGTTTTGACATTCATAGTCACTGTGGTTATGGTTTCATGTTTTTAAGCAATTCTTTGCACGGAAGAATGTGTCTATTTCTGAATTCCATCTCTAGTGTTCAGTGGTGGTTCTCTGTGTTTGATGGCCTAACTTGCTTTAGTTTCTTAATCAATATAAATAGGTTTCACTCACTGTATATTTTCAACTTGCTGTTCCAGATGATCACTTTCCCACCGGAAAAGAAAAGCAGTGATCTCAAGTATGACATACTTGGATGGGTGATCCTGGCTGTTGGCATTGTTGTGTGGGTGGGATTATCAAAGTCTAACGTGCCTCCACCGCCGCGTTAACTCAAGTATTTGGTCTACATATCTTGGACGCTGCGCTCCCAGGATCGAACATCCATCCGAATTCGGGCTCATGCATCTAAAACTGGGAATTGTTTGATCCATCATTCATTTTTACCTACATTTGACCTGTGTAAATTGATAAACAAGTTCATGTCTCATAAAAAAAGAGTCTCTCCAATGCACTACTTTGCTGATTTGCAATTTGTGATGTCCTAGGCTTGTAGAAGATGTACTTGTCATTTTTGCAAAATCTTTGTATAAACGGCGTCGTTTGGACATAACGTCCACACCATGAGTCCAGAGAGTACCAGACTCATCACTTGAAGTGCTATAGCCTATAGCTGAGTGGTTAAGCGTGACTGGAAATTTCCAGTGTTCGCTACACTGCGAATTTTGGCTTTCACTTTCTCGATGGTTGTTGTTTTGGAGCTGAAAACGAACATGGCTGCAGCGGAGGTGAAGTTGCTCGGTCGCGACGCGGCTTTCTCAGTCTCATCCTCTCGCCGGAGCCGGAGTTCGGCGTCCCGTGTCTTCTTCGATGCTCCCAGAGCTCCGAGGCTTCCAGTCTTGGCTATGTCTGGAAAGAGAAACCCTAAGCGTCTCAAATACTCTGCTCCTCGCTCCAAGGTCGACCTTTTCTTCCGTTTGCGTTTTCGTAATCGTTGATTCTAAAACTGGTATCGAAGATGATTTTGCTTTCAAAAGTAACGTTAATACTTCCAAAATTCTACAACATTGGTGTGGTTTTCTGTTTGGCTGCCGGGAAAATAAATGCAGACCACAATTTTCTTACCGCCGGCCCTGGTAATTTTTGTGTGGTCTCGGATTTTAAAAGAAGTGGAAAAACGAACTCTGGGAGACAGATAGTTGATGAATTAGATATTTAGCCTAGTTAGCGGAGTTTATGGGGTTTGAATGTCTCAAGTGATTGAAGATTCTCATTCCTTTAACCCCTTTGGTTTCCTTGACAACCATTCAATGTGTTGATCTCTTCCCATGCTGTGCAAAAATCACGAAACAGGTAGATAAGTTAAGCAGAATATCCTATGTCTAAATGTGTGCAGCACTAGGGATCAGAGCGAGGTAAAAAAGAAGAGTGTTGATTATTGAGGAGGTCCATTTCTACCTAGCATGGTTGAAAAATGTAGCAGCAAAATGATTTTTTTTGGTTTCATAATCTTATCTAGATGCCATTACTGACTATAGTTGAACTCATTTTATGGTATAATGCTAAAAGTTATTTGTGAGTGCTTTTATTTTTATCTTGAAAGCATTCATTAATTGAAGCGTGTGATTTTAGTGAAGTTTTAGTTTTTTTTTGGATGTCATTGACCTCATCTCTAGCCTGTATAATAGATTGTAAAACACTCTCTGCATTGATGGTACTGATAATAATGGGCATTGTTATATCTATGACCAGGGCGGTTGAAGACACTATGATCTTGATATTTGTATGTATGCTACTGAAAATAATGGGCATTGTTATATCTACGACCAGGGCATTGATGCTTTTTCCTTTTTTTCGTTTTCTTTTCCCCTCAGAAACTAGGCATAAAAGTATAATACCAAAAATTACTTTAATCATGCTTAGTAGCTAGTATAGGTGATTTTTGTTCAGTTGATTCAAATTCATTACTTCTAATTAACAGGGTATTATTGTAGTGCTCAGGATCTTTTCAATTAGTAGTTACTAGTTACTATTACTAGATATTAAGTGCGCCACTTGGTGCTCAGGATATGAGAATGATAGTTGTACTTGTATGGTGTGTTTATATTACCAGGAGGATGCCTTGCATTTTGTTGAAGTTGATCCATCAGGAGCAGACTCTTGGAAATTGGAACGAGTCATTGAACTTTTGAAGGAGGGAGCTGTGGGGGTAATTCCTACAGATACAGTGTATGTTGCCTTATTCCCCTTTGCACTCTCCCGTGTCTAGTTTAAACCAAGTTGACAATTATTTATCTCTGCAGTTATGATAGTTCTGGATCGTATAATTTGTCATTTTATTATTCTTTGATTGTATTGGTTTGATCAGTTGTTTGTACATGCGGTTCAGTTTGAGGGAAATCGTTCAGTAATCTGATCTGTGTTTTGAGAACACTTCACTTATGTTATGGATAATATTAAACCCTGTTTTATCTCTTCATACTTTTTTGGAGTCTTACTACACTGAGTGTATGGATAAAATATCAACATTGAAATCCTTGCAATTGGCTACCTCTATTTATTTTTAGTTACGATTTATGTACCTGACTACAACTTCATTCGGGAAATGCTTGGTTGTTGTCATATTCTTACTGCCTGTTGATGTATTTGATTAATATTATACTTATCTGTTTATCGTTTAATCTTCTTTTTTGGTGACTCTAAATGTTCTTGTCATTAGGTATGCTATAGCTTGTGATGTGAGAAACCACTCAGCCATTGAACATCTTCGTAGGTAGTTGGTGTTTTTCTCCTTCACTAACTTCAAATACCTCAGTGGTTAAATACCCTAGAGTTCATTGTTCAATCATTTGGTGACACCTTTTATTTTATTTTATGCAGAATCAAGGAAGTAGATTCCTTCAAGGCAAGCTTCTTACTTATGTCCTCCTTAGGAGAAGCTACTTCACGTATGCATATATAATATATCTTTGCTCGAGTTGGATGGCACATACTCACAGTATTTTCAGTATATACTGCATATGAATTTGTTTTGCCATTAGTCTCTTTAATTATGCTTTGATGCTTATGCAGCCCCTAAGTATCTTATGCCGCTCTTTCCGGGACATAGATACATATACAACGGGCTTTCCACGTGGTGATGGACAAGGTCATGCGAATATTTTCCGAGCTGTAAAGCAGTGCTTACCTGGCCCTGTAAGTATCTTCTTTTATCATATTGGTATTGCTTAATGAGAAATTGTAGGGTATACATTAGTTTCTTCCTAGCTAGTTATGTGTAGAGAGCATGAAAGAGACTTGTAATGGGTACCACCATTTCAGTAGAGTTTCTCATTGATGATTTATATCGCCTACGCCATAGATTAAATATGTTAAAAACTATTTGAATATCATTCTCATGTAACTTTTTTTTTTCTTTTTCTTTTTTTCTTTTTGTGATGGGAAGTACTAGTAGCATGACTGCATGGCAAATTCCTGAAAATGAATCTTCATATTAATATCCATAAATAATTAGGACACCATCCAAGCCAAAACATCTAAACATTGGGCCTATATTTGTGTGAACCTTGGTATAATATTTATGTCGTGAACCTTGAATTGCAATAACCTGGGATGCCTTTGAATTTAGTAGATCACTTGAAATTTGTCTGTAAATTTGTAGGACTGATATTTGATATATAATGGATCTTTTATGTAACAGTATACCTTCATCTTAACTGCAAGCAAGGAACTACCCAAACAGTGTACGAAGTTCGGAACTAAAGCTGCCAAATATGCATCGAGGAAAAGTGTGGGTGTCCGGTTGCCTGCAGATGCTGTATGTCAAGCAATACTTCAGAGTTTGGATGCCCCACTAATATGCACAAGGTTGGTTAGATGTCTGAGTATTTCTTTGGAAATTCATGCTGTAAATCTAGATGTAGGTTGTACTCTAATTTTGTTGGTGCATTATAACTTTTAAAATAAATCTTCTTTCCTCTTTTTTTCTATGTTTGCATACGTTTAAATGTGATAATGATATTTTAATGAATTTATGTTCTTTCTTCCAGTGTCAGGTCGCCAAAAGAAAATGTGTGGATGATAGATCCAGTTGAAATTGCTGATACTTATGGACCTGAGGTATGGTTCTATTTATGAAGGCTGGTTTGTTGATAATGTATCTGCAAGCTTTTTGGTACAAATATGCACCTTTAATTGAATCAAATTGGTGAGAGTAAATTAAAATAAAGTTTCTCCTTCAAAATAAAAATTACAAGGTGAAAGTAGAAGTTTGGTAATTCCTTGGTGTAGGATAGGAATCCTATCTTGTTATATTAAATAACTGTGTAATTAAGTAACTCTATAGACTTATAAGATAGCTACTTTGCATCTAGACCTCAGTTTTTCTTATTGTCTATTAGTCCAGTTAAAAATTGCCCGAAAAGTCCTCGACTCTTTCAGGAACATTGAATAATTATGGGTGTTCTAATTAAATTTTATTCATGTGTTTACTTTTGTATTTTTTTGATCCCTATTGGTTTTTTTATATGTTTCCTATTCTACAATAGAATTAATTTCATCATTTGTCTCTTTTCGTTTATGTTTGTTCATTTAGGGTCTTGATTTTGTTGTTGATGCCGGTGTAAGAGTGGCTAATCCATCCACTGTAGTTGACATGACCGAAAGTTACCCAAAAATCATTCGGCAAGGGAAGGTAATGTCGCGACATATATCTTCAATTTGAAAAACTTTGATTGTTTTATTAATTAATGCAATCTGGTGTGACCTACACTGGGCAGAAATTTGTCGCAAAACCTTTTATTTGTTATTTTTCTTGCATGTTCTAGAGTGAGCGCACTATTTCTCATAGTATCAATTTTTTAGCAGCCTGAAATTTGCACATCATCAGACACTTCTGCTGGTAGTAACGTGTTTTGGTTTGATTTCATGGACATTTTATCAGGGACCCAAATTGCCTTGGATGGTAGCGGAGGAAGACGAAGATGCATGAAGCTTGCTGTAGGTGGAGAAAAACAGCATCACTTTTGCCACATGATTTTGCCAATTGTAAAACATTGTACAAAACCATACTTGTACAGTTTCAAGCATTAAGGTTGTATGGATAGCTGTCTTGGGCAGATTTTGGTCTTTTTCATGGTAGAACAAACAAATGTTGTCTTGTGAACACTTGGGGAATACATGGCAGTGCCATTGAAAGTTCTATAAATTGCTTAGTAAAATAAGGTTTTGACCAAACAATGTTGCCAATTTGGTTTCTACATTTTGTTTGTATGCCATGTGACTTGACTGCAGCCACAAGTGGCCATAAAAATCTCACCAAATACACAAAACCTACCTACAATTTTTAAATTTCTACCCAACCACCTGAGCTTGAAGACTGTAAAAAAATAAGCTCAAGAACACAAAAAATTAAGAGTATTGAGAGACAAAAGAGACAGCAGGAAACAATCTAGGAGGACATGGCACAATAAATGAAAGCTGCATTCAAATTCAGGTTTGAGCTGTCCAAATTAAATAAGCAGTTATGATATTGACAATAACAGTTGGGGGTAGTTGTCCCATTTTCACTTCCTCTTTAATATTTTCATCTCCATTACCATGCCTTTCTCTTCCTTCTTCTTTACTCTGTGTTTTCATGTTCCTGTCATGGCTCTTGTCGTCGTCGTCATCACCGGAGTTTTGCTTCTCACCTCTGCAGAATCAACCCTTCTCATTCATCTCCGGCGAGCTCCACCGCTTCGGTCCAACTCCTCCTCTGCACTTTTCAAGTACTCACTTCACAGGCTTGATGGCTCCACTGCATGTAACAACAATGAGTACTGCTCTGTTCATTGTGAGGTAATTCAAATATGAAATGTTCTTTCTAGTTTCTACTTTACTTTACCTCAGCTTGAATGGCTGTGATTTCTTGTAATGACTTGGTTTGTGTTTGTGCAGCTTGATCGCAAAAGTCTGAAACCATGCTCTCCTGCTACAATTCTGCTCAACAACTTATCTGTAAATCACAGACACCATTTTCTTCTCAGTGTCACAACCCATTTTGGAGAAACAAATTCATCAGCATATTCATGGTTCATTGGTATATATATATATACAATATATATCTCACTCTCTTTGTATGTATATTCACAGAGTATATATTGTGTAACGGAACCTTACATGGTTCTTTGTTTGGTGTTTTTAGATACAATTCCACCAACTGCAACTATTTATAGTGAACAGAACTATACCAGTGCTGAGAAAGTAGCCATTGATGTCACATTCAGTGAAGCTTGCACTGGACGGGGCGGGTTCAAATGTGTGAACTCATCACTCTGTGATGTAAGTAGGTACCTCAATTTGATTTAATGGTGTGGTTGGCTTGATTAGGTAATGTAACTCTTTTTGTAGGTCATGGTAAGTGGTCCAGCTCGTGTGCTCGCATCCTCTCTACGCGTCATTAAACCCGACATCAAATACAGCCTTGATATGATCATCTCCCCGGGAAGTATCCGTGGACGCGTTGTAATTACAATGCCGGATAATTTCTGCACTGATCAGGCAGGAAACAGCTTCACGAGGACAAATGATTCAATAGCAATCATTCGATTTGGTGAGACACTATTCGCTATTGTTCTTCAATAAGTTTACTGATACAAGTACTATGTTAACACTTGACACTACTGTGATTCATGTTTTAATGGGTGTCTTAGATAGAAGACCACTGCTGGCAGATTTATGGACTTCTGTTCCGTCTTATGAGCTGGGCATTAATGGTGTCCCGAGAACCGTCTATGCAACTAACAAACTGGAGGACTTGAAAATCTTCTTGGACTTCAGTGCTCCTATTATAAATTCGACGAAACAGATCCTAAAAGCATTACATACAAGTTCGGGTAACTTAGTACCTGTTCAGCATGGAAATCGCCGATTTGCTTTTGAGGTCAGCAGCAAAACATTCTAGCTAATTATAACATTTTTCGGGATAGAAGTTTTATGAATGTTATTGTGATTGTTGTAGCTCAAGAATGTATCGGAAACTGAAATCATAACGGTTGAGCTACGAGCTAGTAAAGTAATTAGCAGGACGGGCACTCATGTTTTGCCTCTTGCTTCACTGACATTCCTTTATGGTGAGCTAGTTACCAAAGGTTTTTCCCTTCAAATTACTTCTTGAAATGTTTTTTTTTTTTTTTCATATTTCCTAAGAAGCTAATTGCTCTTTCTTTTTTCCCCAATTCAAGACTCCATGAAGCCTAGTGTGGGACTAAGTACCAGCTCGCCAATTATAACAAAGGAGCCGAGCATCAACGTGATAGTTGAGTTCACAAAGCCGGTTTTTGGTTTTGCAGCTTCAACGATGATAGTGAGTGGAGGGAAACTAATAAGGCAGGTGCATATAACGAGTCCCATAACTTCGTGCATCATTGCTTACTGCATAAACATAGATGACTATCAGCTAAGTTTTATATGACGGGTTTCTCTGATATCATCACTTTTCAATTTCACTTCACGCAGGTTTAAGGAACTATCACGAGCTCTATACTCTTTGACAATCCTAGCTGAAGCCCAGAATGTGGTCTCGGTCAATGTTCCTGCAGGGGTTGTGGCTGATGTTTCAGGAAATTCAAACTTGGAGTCTAATCGCATTGAAGTCAAGCATTGTACGAGAACTTCCATCTTTGCTCATTATATATAAAAAACATCACTGAAAACTATAGTGTCCATGTCTAAGGCTGTTTGTGCATATTATTAACTTTACACAGATTCTGCTCCTGCTACGTCAATTGCACTCTACTCGTTCATGACAGCGGGGATTTTAACAACATCACTGGCTGCTGCTATTCTCTCGCTTTCTTGTGCAAATCTTGGAGCAGTAGGTAGTCTTGTTTCTCATAGTAATATTGTTGCACCTGACCCGTCCATGAATATACATGTAAGTATGTACAAGTTCGTTAGTCATAAAACCGTTGATTTGTCATTTTGGTTGAATTTTTTTATTTATGATTTCTCTATAGGGTATGGTTGGACACCTACAAGTATTTGTCCTCTCAGACTGGGTCTCAGTTAATCTACCAATTGAGTATTCTGAGACGACAAAAGGTCTGAGGTGGCTCATACCTCGACATAAGCTTCCATGGAAAAAAGATAGCGGTCCAGTTAGGCTCCATCCCTATTCTTCCATTGAAAAGGATCTCAAAAGGGAGGTTACTCAATGGAATGTAACCAACTTTCATATTCATGGTGAACAATCATTCACAACTCAGAAGTCTCGGAATAGCTCCAAGTTTGGTTGGCTACATGGACATCACAACATAAGCATTAAAGATAGTCCTTATGGTCTACCTCTTGATTCCAACGAATATTTCACTTATTTCTTGGTGAGTATCTATGTTATTGTGTTGATGTTGAGCTTAATGAGAACTTCCCGTGCTGAAATCATTTGTCTTGCAGAGGGGAGAGCCACTGCCTGCCAACATTGTTGTCGAGAGAATGGAGAACTACAATGGGTATATTACTATACTCTCGTAAAACCTTTTGATTAAGAATCGTGCGACTTAGAAGATTATTGTATTTGTTCTCTCTGCAGGTGGCATGACTTGGAGATGAACATGTTCTGGCTTGGTTTAGGAGTCGGCAGTTTGCTTATAATCCATGCTCTGCTATTAGTTTTCATTAGATGGAGGGCGGGAAATCCAGCTCAGGGGATACTTTCAGTACCCAGGTTTGAGATCTTTCTTCTAATCGTCGCACTTCCTTGCATCTCTCAGTCCTCAGCTTTCGTGATCCGAGGTAAGACTATTTCTGTTAACACTTGTTTGTTTCTACGATCTTGATCTTAATTTCAAGGAGGTTATAAACCCAAGACTACTCTAATTTGTAGGAGGTACAGCATGGGGAATCATTACTGGCTCTTTGTTACTAGCCATCCCTGTAGCTTTTATCATATCAGTATTGCTCTTCCTCATGGTTGCAACTTCCATGGGTAGCTTAGCTCAGTACAAAGAAGTCAAGCATGTGGCTCTGGAGGAGTCTTGGTACATGAAGCTGTGCTTCTTTTTTACAGGGAGGCCTGCCACCGGAAAGTGGTTTTACAAGGAAGGCTTGCCTTCGTCTTTCCTCCCGCGCTTCGGGATCCTCTTTGAAAGTAGGAAAGGTCCTCCACTCTTTATATATGACCCAAACACTATACCTAAGTGGACTGGAAGTGGTCACACTGGGATTGGGAGAATGAAGGCTCTTAGCTCAGATGACAGCAATGAAGAATTAAGGATTCCTCTACCAAGAAGGCTCTTGGGGTGTGTGAGATCCTTCTACATCGTCGTTGATCTCTTAAGGAGGGTAGGGATAGGGATCATAGCTGGAGCTTACTCGTCGGAGAGATCAAGCCAAAGCCTTATTGCATTGACAGTCACACTGGCTCAGTTCGGGTATTTGCTTGCTCTAAAACCGTACATCAGAAGGGGAGTTCATGCAGTGGAATGCATTTCCCTATTGTGCGAAGCAGGCTTGTTCGGCCTATCTCTCTGTATAAGTGGCTCCAAGATGATAAAGGCGAAAACTGTGGGGATTCTAATGCTCACTCTCCTTCTTGTTACCTTTGGATCTCATATTGTAAATGAGTGGTATGCTCTGATAAATGCTCTACTGAGACTCTCAAAGCCTAAGAACTCTCTGAAGCTCGGGTTGAAATTTGCTGCAAAGGGTCTTGTCCTGCCTTTCCTCCCGAGAAAGTACTGGCCAAGAATCATCCCGGGATCCTCTCAGCCAAAAACAGGCCTAACCTCGGTCCCTCCTCTGAGTCCCGAGACAGAATTTCAAACAAGAGACACAAGATCAGCACATGTCCCGTTGAGTGCCATGAATGGGACAGTAGTCCCCGTGCTCAGCCCTGGTTCACCGGGACAACTAAATGCAAATCAAACCCGAAGCTCCACGGGAGGAGCAGAGACGAGGCAGAGTGGGAAGAGGATAAAGGAGGGACGAGAACAGAGAACAAGAGGAGTTAAGTTGGAGCAGAGGAGTGAGCTGAGCAAGCTACGAGAATTGGCAAAGGCTAGCTTCTCAGGAGGCTCAAAGGAAGAGGAAGCTAGTAGCAGCTATGGTTTAAGGGCACAACAGTCTCCTAGTCCTGAAACATCCATGGATGATACTCAAGCATCCGCAAGCAATCAGCATGTTTCTATGCCAAATTAGACCAAATATTTAACTGAATGTTTGAAATGTATAGAGGTTTTATCATATATCCAAGTGTTAACATGATCTGCAAACTCTACATTCACATTCACATATGTGTATCATTCAACTAAACTAGTACATGATATTTGGAAAGAAAACTGTATCAGAATAGAATAGAATCTCCATGACTTACAGGAAAATGCAGGTACTCTTCAGGGAGCTCCATATTCGGCATAATCAGGCTCGTCTCCTCCAATTTCCGAAAAAGAATCTCCGATTGTTTCCTTGACTCCGTCCTCTCCATCAAGCACTGAGAAAGCATCTCCGATCGAATCTTTCTTCGCCGGTGGGATCAGCAGCCTGTTGAAGCCATGAACAACCAGCCAGTTGCTGTAATACATGTCTGGGTATACGACAGGGACGCCATTAAACAGCAGGACATCACCAGACTTTGTCACATTGATGCTAAACCCTTGTGAAAACGTAGGCAAAATTGCTATATCATCGTTCATGATCAAAACCTCCCACGGCAGCAGGCGAGGAACCACATGACGCCGGAAAATCAACGAGTAGTCGCTGAAATTTCTCACGTACTCCTCGAAGGCTCCGTCGACCGGCGCGAATATCGTCAGCCTCGTCAGGTCCATAAACCCTGGAACCAACTGGCTGTCAAGAAACGTTGCCATTGTAGAGTAGCCTCTGGATCGGAGCAGATCCGATGCCAGACCGAAAGGACTCGCCTCGAACCCAGACCCGGCCGTTTCTTGCTGCAACAGATCGACACGTAGAGCGGTCGCGGTCATTCCGGGCGGAGTCGGACTCAGATCCGGAGCCAAATCGCCGTCAGCACTGAAACTGAAAGACGAGTTGAAGAACTCGTCCGTCCCGTAAATTACCACGAAGCCGTCGTCGAAGATGGCCGAATCTTCAACCAGGACATTGTTGATTGAAAATTTGTCGCTGGATGGAGCGGTGGTGACGATCAGTGGGTACTCGAACAGAACGGTGGGGATTCGTGTGCCGTACGGGAGGGTCCGGAGGGCGTCCATGGTGAGCCTGGTGGGCGAGATGTGGTACTTGAGCAGCCGGAGAGGCAACTGGCCGGACCTGGCGAAGGCGGTGTCGGAGGAAGCAAAAACGGTGGCGGAGCGCGAACCGAGGTGGAGAGTGTCGGAGGTAAGCTGGAGGGTGAGAGCCATGGAGAGGTAGCCGGAGTCGGAGAGGATCTCTGGAGCGTTGAAGAAGGTTTCTGTGGAAGCGCAATGGAGGGAGGAGAGACATAGGAGAGTGACGGCGAATAAGAGAAGCGTAGCAGCAATTGGAGCAGCCATGGGAGAAGAATTCTTGCTCTTCTGCAGGTTGAAGAGAACGAAACAGAGAGACTGTGTGTGTTGTGAGGGATTTTTATTATACACACGACTCGTGTTGCAACGGCAAGTTTTTTGGCGCGAAATCAAGAAGCGCAATTTGCGGATATTCAGTTATGGAAGTAACGAACACTATTCAGAGCCGGTGTTGTGTTGTGTTGTGTTGGTTGTATGCTTCCTCTTTCGCAAATTCGACAAGTCGTTTATAAATGACATAGCTGTTTCGTAAATTGTAATGGCTATTACAGAATTTATGTGGCTTTATTAGCTTGATCGACAGGTCGTTTTCTCATGATTACACTTCGTATTCAACATAACTAATGGTAATTACAGTGGTTATGAGGTTCGAGAAATTACTGGTTTTTATACGGAAGCTGGTACTGAACATTTAGACAGATCAATGAGATTTGAATTACAACAATCTGAAACAGAGCATGTAGTACCAAATTTTGACATGAAAAAACAGGGTACAAAATTGCAGAGAAACTACAAAACAGAGCATTTTACAGAGCTAAAAAAATAGCTTGAAAACAAGCATTTTAACAAACACTTTTAGCATCTACATGAAACAAAACTTGTATATCTCCAGCAATTTCACAGAGAATGAGCCAGAGACTGAAGAAATGAGCTTGTTAGTTAAGGCTCTGCGAACTCACCCATATCGGGAAGGTCCCATGGATACCAGTACTGTGTCTTGGACACGGTTTGTTTCTCCGCCGCATTACATTCGCAGAGCCACGGAGCTTTCTGCTCCGCCGACACGCCCACCAGGAGCCTCTGGAGGCCGTGGATCACCAACTGGTCGCTCGAATACAAATCCGGGAAAACCACCGGAACCCCATTGAGCAGAGCCACGCCGCAGCAAGATTTCGTGATCTTCACCGTGAACCCGTCAAGAAACGTGTCCAGGACCGTGCCGTCGTCGAGACGAGCGAGATCGTCCCACGGCAGCCTGTACGGCATCACGTGCTGCCGCAAGATCGGCGCGTACTGCGGGAACTCGTCGAGATCGGCGTCGATGTTCTCGTCCACGGGAGCCAGGACGGTGATGTTCGCGCTCGCCGTGAAACCCATCAGCCGCATGTCCAGGAGCGCCGCCATTTCGGAGTAGCCGCGAGTCTGCAGGAGGTTGAGAGCGGCGGCGAGAGAATCGGCGAGAGGCTGGTTCTTGGTCCCGTTGAGAGACGGGAAGAGAGTGAAGGACTCGTCGCGCAAGATTTGGAGGCGGTGGGATGAGGTGGAGAGGTACTCCATGGTGGCGGCGTGGAGGTCCGGGGAGGATGTGAGGCTGTTGGTGCAATTACGCAAATAAACCGAATTAGATGTTACCGATGGGATGAGTCGCGGACTAGGTCGCTCTCTTTAAGACGTT
>JAYMTH010001234.1:0-15736 GCA_036897465.1 Pelargonium australe | reverse complement strand
GGGGGCGGATTTTGCATTCCCCGCCCCCATCCCCAACTCTTTTTTCATTCCCCATCCCCGGCCCCATCGGGACGGGGATTGCCGGTCCCCGTCGAGTTCGGGTGCAATTGTCATCCCTAGCTCTATGTTTGCTGTAAAGTGTAGTATTCTCCGAAGCATTTAACAAATGTGGTGTACGTAATCTAATTAAACATTAATACCCAAATAGGACTATAAATATAAACTGTTACTAAATATTGCAAGCTCGTCGTGATTTGTGACAAATAGACAAAAAACTGCTGTATACAATTATGGACATCAACAAAAATAGAATGGTCCATTATGGACAGCTGTAATTCGATTAGATCCGGAGTGGTCACTTCTAAAGATTTGTAGCATCAAAAAAATACAAAATACTCCTATAAATAATTGTCAATACATTATAGAAATTTTTATTCTGGGGCCATTGTAAATACTATCATTTAACATTGCACTATTTTAATGCGTAGAGACCCAACTCTGGGGAAGAATAACGCCCAATGTTATTGGACTTTAAATTGGATTCATTGGCATAGAACAAAATTTGACTGAGTCTTCTTTAGCCCAATAAGTAGGTCACTCGGTTTACAAACGAATCCGAAAATAAAATATTAGCACTACTAAATTAGTCACAATGGCTAAAACATCTCGAATAATCGAACCAAAAGCACTTGAATTCTCTCCATCATTCTGAATTATCAAGTTGAATGCATTAGGATCCTCCCTTCTGGCCTGAAGAGTACGAACAACTGACAACGATTGTACTTGAAGTTCAAAGAGACCACGCGGATGACTTTGCCAACGACTCTCACAACCATCGAGTTTGCCATCTGATTCCACAACAAACTCGAAGGCGGATCCGATGACTATGATCAAACCATTACCTTACAAGTTACTTTCTTCTTCTCTGTAAATATATTTTGCTGCCTTATGCGCACACCAATAAAAAAAAAAACTTATACGAATCTACGAACCGAAAACTAACTTAATAAAAAACAGTGAAATTTTGTTACTATATAAAACAAAGAAGAATATAACCATGAATGTTCCCCCCACCAAAAAAATACAAATACAGAATTTTAGAAAGCATAACGGAATAGATTTTTTTCTAAATAAAAGTCTAAATAATACAAAGTAATTTAAACTAAACTTTGATCAATTTTTTAAAATAAACAAAACTATATTAATATGAGACTAACGAGTCTCAACCAAAGAGTTATTGATTGAAATTCAGTTAAAACACAAAGCAAACGAATTTAAAAAGACTATAACTGAAGGTCAAAAAAAGAAAAGGACTGTGATTCACAAATTAACTGAGACAAATACATACATTAAACTGTGAGATAACGTTTGTTCGTTGATTTGACTAAATCTTAGCTCATAACTCTTTACTAGACTTACTTTCTCAATAATATTTAGGTTACGAAGAAAATAAAACACATAGTGGTTGGTACTTGGTAGAGACCCATCCTTGAGACCCAAAATGTGAAGTTTCTGAGAAAATCTTTCCCCATTTTCTTTTTGTTTTGGTGGGAATGAGACCAATTGAAATGTCAAAATGATAATGGAAGTCTAAGGTCCAATTGCTAGGAAAGTAGGAGACTACAACAAGAACAATCAAACCATCTGTAACTGGTGGGTCAAAGTCAGACTCAGACTCAGCTGGGCCAAACCGAACCGGACCGAACCAGCGGTTTCTGATCGGCTTCGTTTGGTTGTTAGGTTTAAAATTCAAACATTCAAATCGGAACCCCCAAAAGTACACAAGGAGCCAAAATCAACCGTTCCGTTTCTGTC
Source organism: Pelargonium australe (assembly GCA_036897465.1). Lineage (NCBI taxonomy): Eukaryota > Viridiplantae > Streptophyta > Magnoliopsida > Geraniales > Geraniaceae > Pelargonium > Pelargonium australe. Next base: position 13,921 of record JAYMTH010001234.1, on the reverse strand, counting down.
CCTACCCACACAATCCCACCTCTTCCTTCTTTTCTCTTACCACTACTTTTCTTCTCTTACATCTTGCTGCGATTCTCTCATTTTCACGCACTCGCACACACTCCAAGCTTCAATTTCCTCCAATTCCTCTTCGTGTTCTTGAATTGATCGGACAGAGCTGAGGAAAATGGAGAAGGAAGCAAGTGCAGCGGAAGTGAAGGGGATTCCGACTCACGACGGAAGATACGTGCAGTACAACGTTCTCGGCAACCTTTTCGAGGTCTCCGCCAAGTATGTTCCGCCCATCCAACCCCTCGGTCGCGGTGCTTACGGCATCGTCTGGTACGATCCTTCTCCTTTGTCAGATTGTGTTTCTGAATTTGTATCTGCATGTACATGTGTTGTATTAGCTGATATCGATCTGGATTGTAGTGATTCTGAAGATGTTTGTGATTAAGAAGGCATGAGAGTTTTATTTGATTTTCATTGGAATGAGTTGGAGATTGTTTATGTATACTGTAATTAAGCTGTGTGTAAGTGATGTTCTATGAGAGTTTTATATGATTGCAATTGGAAAGAGTTGTGGATTGATTGTGTATACAGTAATTAAGCTGTGTGTAATTGGTGTGCTGTCTGAGTTAAATTGAATCAGGTCTGGAGTGTCTGCTTAGGCATTTCTTGGGTATTCTATGAATTTGATTCGGTGTATTACTTGTTACCTGTGATTATAAGGTTTCTAGTTAATCTTCTTGAAGCTTAGTAAGGTTGATTGCATATAGCGATTTGACAAATTTTCTCCTGCAGCTGTGCGACGGATTCTGAGACAAAAGAAGAGGTTGCAATCAAGAAGATCGGTAATGCATTTGACAACAGAATTGATGCTAAGAGGACGCTGCGAGAGATCAAACTCCTATGCCACATGGATCATGAGAATGTACTTGTTGAATAATGCATACCTTTTTAATTCTTGCTTTATTCCCTGATTTTAGTGTTACTTTCGTTAGTTGCATTACCTGACTTGGCTTATTACTAGTTTAAAACACAGGATGCTAGATGTCAAATCATTCTTTTCTAGATTATATCATAAATCTTTGACAGGTCATGCAAGATTATATGTAGGGAGTGTTGGGAATCAGGATCATCCTGTCCCTTAATATGTTGGGTTTTGGAAACTAGTAGTAATCTTTGGGCTCTACACTTCTGTTTGCAGGTTATCAAAATCAAGGACATCATACGGCCACCACAGAAGGAAAAGTTTAATGATGTTTACATCGTGTATGAATTGATGGATACTGATCTGCATCAGATAATACGTTCTAGTCAGGCTCTGACTGAGGATCACTGCCAGGTTAGTCAATTGTTTTCTTCTTGCAAAATTAATGGATGCTCCTAATAACTGGATTTGGTTTCTGTTTCTTAAATGTGTTAACATGTGATGCATACTTCATATTTCATGCAATTGATTTTACACATGGATTCAAATTGAAAAGGCTATCTTCAAATGTCATTTGGTGGTGGAAGTTGAGGGCTTGAGGCACATTTATTTTAATTGTCCTCCGTCACATGAAAGCGATACTGCCGATACATAAGCAAGTACTTTGCTAACAGCTAAGGTTACTTGGTTATAGGATTTTCATGAAATTACAAGCGTCTAAACCAATATATGACCCAATGAAAAGCTATGTTAAGAGAATGGCTTCATATCGTTGCATAGATTTTCCTCTGAAGTCATAAGTGATCCTTTCTGACCCAGTTCTTTTGAACATGATGCATAGACTTGTTTGCTAGAATGGCTAGTCACATTATGTAGAAAATTATGTATGGCTGAATCCTATTATGATTTGCGTCCTGAGTATGACACTCTAAACATGTTAAGAAGAAACAAAAAACTGTGTGATTTCAGGAAATTCCTAACCACATTAAAGAACTTCCTTTCTTTATCATCTCCTTTTCATCTGTGCAGTAGTAATATAGTAGTTTAAATGGGAAGTTGTAAGATGTATATTTTGTATAAGTGGATTCGTAAATTGAACGAGTGAAGTTAATATCCACATGTTTAATTGCATTGCCAGTATTTCCTTTATCAATTGCTGCGGGGACTGAAGTACATACACTCAGCAAATGTTTTGCATCGTGATTTGAAGCCAAGCAATTTGCTTCTCAATGCTAATTGTGATCTCAAGATTTGTGACTTTGGACTAGCAAGAACCACCTCAGAGACTGATTTCATGACTGAATATGTTGTAACCCGATGGTATCGGGCTCCGGAACTGTTACTCAATTGTTCAGAGTATACAGCAGCTATTGATATTTGGTCTGTGGGTTGCATCTTCTTGGAGATCATTAAAAGAGAGCCAATTTTTCCAGGAAAAGACTATGTTCAACAATTGGCACTTATAACTGAGGTATTTATGCTTTGTCTTTTATTCTCTTCCCATGCTTTCATTTAATTAGATGTGCCATGAATATGATGTTGCTCTAATGTTGGCATTGTTTAAAACTTTGAATAAATAATCTAATACCTCTTAGCTGACAAGTAAACCGTTTTCCTCTGAAACAGCTACTAGGTTCTCCGGATGACTCAGATCTTGGATTCCTTAGAAGCGATAATGCTCGGAAGTACGTGAAGCAGCTCCCACAGTTCCCAAAGCAACCATTTTCACAGAAGTTCCCAAATTGCTCCCCTGTTGCAATCGACCTTGCAGAGAGAATGCTAGTGTTTGATCCTAGCAAACGCATAACCGGTATACAGTTAAATTCATAAATAGTTAGAGATTATCATTGTATTATATCCTTATACAATAACTTTTATTTTATAGTCGAGGAGGCGCTGAATCACCCATTTCTTTTGAGTCTTCACGAGATCAACGAGGAACCTACCTGCCCGACTCCTTTCAAGTTTGATTTTGAACAGGCGACTTTGGATGAAGAAGACATAAAAGATCTCATATGGAGGGAGTCTGTGGAGTTCAACCCAGATACAATGTTGGAGTAGCCTAGCCTTACCATATCGGTAATTACTTGCATTCTGCAGTTGGTTTCAGTAGATTCCTGATTGAACAATTTGGTTTTGATTTGGATGGTAAGTGTATGTAGCATATACCGTATCGGCGATGCTCTGGCTTAACAGAGTGATAGGGAGATAGGTTCTCCCCTCATGAACTAAGGGTTGATTGACAATTTTTTTCATGGCTGTAATATTGGGAGACGACTGGATTCATTCATGTCTAGAATCCAGTTTCTGTTGAGGTTTGGTAAGCTGAAGAAGAAGGCTACTTGGCCTTCAGTTATTTTGATCTTGTTGTATATGTAATCTGAGTTTCAAGAATACAAAAGACTATGGGAATAAAATCTTAGAGGCAATTATATACTAAAACTGTTTATTTTCAAGAACTTGATGGACATAATTTTTTATTTTATTTTATAAGCAAGCAATAACTTTTATTATTGACGACCCGAAGGCGAAAAATAAAAGTACAAAAAAGCGGGGTGCTTCCACCCTATCCAAGACAATTCAAAGGACTAACTACCCAAGCTGAGAAATTAAAAGACGGTACAAAAGACCTATCTAAACAGGAAATTAAAGAGAAAGCCAAGTTTTGGATACGAAGGACAACGTCCCCAACCGAGGGAAAGTTGTCATTGAAAACTAAATCATTTCTACCAAGCCAGATGAACCACAAAGTCAACAGAAGATGATAGCAAGACTTGGGCCTTACCCATGTGACATAATTTTGTCACATCATCATCGCTAAATATATCATTTGCTCCACAAGAGATCACAGATTCGAAGCTCAGTTAGTACTATGCTCGGTTGGTACGCTTATAAATAATATTATAAACGGCATCGTTTCTAACTTTTTCAACTTTCTAGAAGCCAATGTGTAATACTACATATAACAGTAGGCTCAATTGCATGTTAATCACGTGTGCTAATGATAAAATTAAATATGCTTACATAACGTAACGCAATTATGAGAAACTGCTGGTGCTAGTTTGTTCATGTTTTTTTGTTGTTGATGTTAACTGCGTGTGCTAGTGATCAAATAATAAACGCATGACTTGCCTAATACAACACCTAAAGTTGTTAGTCTATTTGGACTTGAACATGATGTAATAAAAAAAACACAACACGAATATGACACATTAGTAAAATAATTAAACAGACTTTGTTGATACAAATATGAACTATCATATTTCGTGGAATAGATTTAGCATGCTTGACACGACAATATTTAACACATTTGGCACGCCACTTTTGTACAATCAAATTTACCAGATCCTAATTCATTTCAAAGAATAAAGAATATCACTCACGAAGATCTGACACTCAATTTTGCATATGAGAGTTTGACACGTCACAAATTAAAAACAAACTCACCCCTAATGAATTTGTGGACAACGTCTAAATTTAAAGCAAATGTGTTTTGAGTGAGTCTCAGTTATCTAAGACTTGATGCTATTCCACTTTTGTATGAATTCATCCATTCTTTTACTATCTTTCACGTCATTTTTCAGAACCCATATAAATGACATACAAGCGTCTCCACACGTCTCTCTATAAAATGTTGTGGGGTTCAACTTTTTGAGTCAGATTGAGTGGAGTTTTAACATTAGAGCTATCCCTTGTAGTTTGTAGTGTAGTTAAACTTTACGTGTGTGTGTATATTACAAGCCTTCATAACCGTTGACTTGTTTTCACATCTGACGGTAGAGAAAGCGCGCATCTTGGAGGCATTCATGTCAACTGAAAGATAAAGATCTGCTACAAACCAGCTAGCAACGAATCGTATTATGAGCAATCAGTAACCGCCACGTTATCGAAACAGTGATTGCAAAGCAGGAAACAAAAATTAAAGAAAGAGAAAGTATTCTACAAAAAAAAAATAGTTGACCAACCAGCCCCGCATCTTTATATGACGTGGCTGCAACTTATTGGTTACCTTCTTACGTATTCCGTAGACGATTTCAGCACCAAAATAGTACTAGTATAAATGCTAAAAAGAAATAAAGTTTTTTATTTTTATTTTTTGAAACACCTCTTGCTTATTGTGCTCTCTCATTCTCTCTCAAGTTTTGTCGTATCTCTCTCTCTCTCCCCTTCCCTCTCTCTCTTCCTCTCGAATGTTGTCTCTGTAATTGCAATTTTGTAAGAAAATTGTAAATTTTAGATAGTTTCTGGTTGTCTCTCAAGAGGGAGAAAGCTTGGGTGGGAGGGTTTGGGAGCTATTGCTGCTTGTGAAGCTGAAGAGAGTCATTTTTTTCTTCTTCTTCCGATAATGGGTTGTTTTAGGTGCGCTGGGAAACCAAAGAGAAGGTCGGAGAACGATTACAATAACAAGAATAGAAATGGTGATCAAGCGCATACCACTTTAGGTATTGTCTCCGTTGATTTTGGTTCTGTTTCGAGCTCAAATGACTGCAATTTCGTTGATCATGGTGTGCTGTTTTTGACATTTTGTTCTGTTTTTTCATATGGGTTTTTCGTTTTAGCTTTGGTGTTGTATATGGGCTCGTTTAAGACCGATCAAAATAAAAACTTTAGTGGTTTCTCTGGGTGAAGGCTACACGGGTTTCAATTGATTGTTGATGTGCGTTTCTCCACCTGTTTGATTTTGGGTTTAATAATTAGTGTTTTTGATGCAAGGTTATTAAGGAAATGATCTAAGGATGTTGAATTCTGCTGTTGGTGATTTTTTTAAGTTTTGATTTTGATGTGCTGAAGATAGTATAGTTTCCCATCAAGAGCTAGGTCTTTGTTTCTCTTCCAGTGTTGTGAATTTGTATTTTTTTTTTCCTTTTTAAATATTTTTATCCTGATATAGTTTTGTTTGTTTTCTAGTATTTGTTTGTATGTTTGGTTGCAGAAGTCAGATTCATCATTTGAATTCCATATTCGTTCTTGGGCTTTGAATTTTGTCCTTGTGCAATTCCTATTTCAGAATTTGAGAATATTTCTTTTACCAAGCTCTTTTTGTAAGGATAAAACCCAATCAAGCTTTTGGTGAACTCTCATATTTCTCAGTGTTCTTGTTCTGTGTGTTGTTGTAGATGCATTGAAAGTCCGTCCATATGTGAATGCTAAGAAAGATGCCAAGGAGGAGGTTGTATCCAAGGATGACCAACTATCTTTGGATGTTAAAAGTATGAATATGAAAGAGGAAGTTTCAAAGGATGGAAGAACCGGTCTAAAAAGGGCACACACATTTTCATATAGTGAACTAGCGGCAGCTACAGGGAACTTCAAAGCAGATAATTTTTTGGGTGAAGGCGGTTTTGGCAAGGTCTACAAGGGTTACTTGGAGAAAACCAACCAGGTTGGATGAAAAGTTAATGAAATTGCAATGCTCATCTCAACACTCTTTGCACATGCCCTTTTTCCTTGAATGGTTGAATGGGCTTTCTGCTACTATTGTTTCAACATGCCACTTTTTGGATTCTCTTCTTTGACACTAACATTGTTCTTTTTTGTGGCGCAGACAGTAGCTATCAAACAACTGAATCCTCATGGACTTCAAGGGATTAGGGAATTTGTTGTTGAAGTATTAACTTTAAGTCTTGCTGACCATCCTAACCTTGTTAAGCTGATTGGGTTTTGCGCTGAGGGAGGGCATAGACTATTAGTTTACGAGTACATGCCCTTAGGATCTTTGGAAAACCATTTGCATGGTATGTTATTTCAGCATATCCCTGTCATCTCATTGTTTTTTTGTCCTCTTACCTCCGATCATCATTTTGTTGTTGTTTTTCCTCTTCCATGGTGTTACTGTACAGATAGATGCTATTTTTAATTGCACATATCTTTTTGGTTGTACTGACTGGCCATCCCTATCATCTCATTGTTTTTGTCCTCTTTCATCCAGATCATCATTTTGTATGTTTTTTCCCTTTCTCTTGAATGGTGTTAATGGATAAGTAGTTCTTAAACTGTATTTATCTTTTTGGTTGTACAGACCGTCCACTTAATAGAAAAGCACTTGATTGGAATACAAGAATGAAAATAGCAGCTGAAGCTGCAAGGGGCTTGGAGTACTTGCATGACAAAATGAATCCCCCTGTTATATACCGCGATCTTAAATGCGCTAACATTTTACTCGGGGAGGGATATCATGCTAAGCTATCTGATTTTGGCTTGGCCAAAGTGGGTCCTAGCGGAGACAAGACCCATGTTTCTACCAGGGTTATGGGCACATATGGGTACTGCGCGCCGGATTATGCAATGACAGGTCAGCTGACATTTAAGTCAGATATTTACAGCTTTGGGGTTGTTCTGTTGGAGCTCATCACTGGTAGGAAAGCGATCGACACTAGTAGATGTCCTAAAGGGCAAAATCTTGTTGCGTGGTTAAGTCATCTCTGCCCATTCACTCTTTCGAGCTAATATATGTTGCTTGATTTAGTTTTAAGGTATCTGTTGTTCTTGTTGAAACAATGTGTCATGGAAGATATTAATCATATGTGAGCCATTAGTTTATGGATCTGAACCACAGAATTGCTCTCATTCCTTAAAATTAACCCGACTATCAATGTTAATTTTTCGAGAGGGATCTATGTTAATGCAGTTGGCTGATCCAGTTTGGCTATTCTTGTATGCTGCCTCAGTTTTTTGGTGCTTCACATAACTATTTCTTTGGTATTTGACCACTTTCTGTATTTCCTTTCGTCTTTGAACTAATCACTTAATCTAGTCTTTTAACGAACAGCTCATTAGTCTGTGAGTTTTATCATTAGTTGCAATTCGCCGGAAATTGTCTTGTACCTATCATATACTTGTTTGCAAAACATATCATATTCAGTAGCTGCAAGGACAGAGCACCTGTGTCTTGCCTCGCCTCACTGTAAATGATAATGCTCAGTAGCTGATAGTCGTATATCTGAAGCTGCCTTTATGCTTGATGACAGGCACTAGACATTTTTTTTGACACAATTGGTAAATGTTAGTGTTGTCATCTCTACTTTGTCACGAGGAAATATTCGCTGATCTACTGTTCTGTGACTAAGTCCATTTACATTTTTCTTTTTTACCAAGTTTGTAATGACAAGGTTTGTCCCATCTCCACTTATTGCAGGCACGTCCAATGTTCAGGGACAGGAAAAATTTCTCACAAATGGTTGACCCAGCGCTCGATGGCCAATACCCTGTAAGAGGCTTGTACCAAGCTCTTGCCATTGCTGCAATGTGTGTCCAGGAACAACCTAATTTGCGGCCCGTTGTATCTGATGTGGTCACTGCTTTAAACTTCCTATCCTCCCACCCTTACAATCCCACCAACCGAACAGTCAAGAGCCCTCTAGCTACCGCATCTACGCCCATGAGAGAAAGCACTGAAATCTCGAAACTGGAGAATCAAGAACCTAGGGGGTAGGTTTCTTTTTGCATTGTTGGAATGATTGATGAGCCGGGTTATCAAATTTTGTGTCACAGATATACCAAGTGCCGAATGCTATCGAAATCATCACCATCACACATATAGGGAGTTTCTAGTTTCTACCTTCTTTTTTAGCTTTCTTCTTCTCTTCTGTTTAGTTGTACATGTGACTTGAGCATATATGGATGGGCTTCATTGTACATACGTAAGAAGATCCCGTTCTGTAAATACTGTCTTCCTCGTATTATAAACAAGATTGAGCTTCATTTAGTACCTTGTTTGTTCTGGATCTGCTGGTCACTTTCTTGGTTCCACCTGATGTTTCTTGTACAGATTATGGTTTTGGAAAACATATGTTTAAACAGCATTTGTTAGTCGAGGAGGTTGCATGCATCTTTTCATATTCATAATTGGATGAAATGGAGGTCAATTAAGCTCCTGAAGACGAAGAAAGTCATTGTTATGGAAATTAGCCATCTAGTTCCCTCCGTTAGTCTGACATAATTGATAGTTAATTTTAATGATGTTACGTTGATGTCATTTAAATATAAATTTGGTGACAATGGCTTGAACAGATAAATTTCATGGTTTTTTTTTCTCTCCCGAGAGAAAAAAATAGCCTGAATAAAAATTGGCAGATCTTTCCGTTGAAAATAAAAAATAAACCCAATAAATAAAATTGTTGTTGTGTGGAAATGTCCACAAAAAAAAAAAAAAAAAAAAATGTTGTGTGAAGTAGAGCAGTTATGATGCCTCGTGCCAAAAATTTCCCGCTCAAAACCGTTAAATGGAATAACAAATGAGTAGAGTTTCAGTAACAGAGTCACACAAAACCTCTCAACAAAACCAGTCTATTCCATTTCTTCTCGTCCCTCTAAAACCCAAATCGCATTCAGGAAATCCAAACCCTAACCCTAATTCTAACCCCTCGTCTCTCTAAGAATTCTTTCGAGAATGCAGATGCAGCAGAGAGCGACGTTCTCGTCTCGAGCTGCAGCAGAGGAGGACCACTGCGTCATCGACGTGGAAGAGCAGCCACAAGATGAAGAGTTCCGGAAACGGAAGATGGATCAGCTGGTCTCCTACTCCGTTTCCGTCGATCTTCCGGCGTATTCTGGTGGTGTTAGCAAGAAGGAGATCTTGCGGGAGCGATTGGCAAGCAAGTGCATCCATTCCATTCCTGTCATCGTTCTCTTCTGCTTCTTCGCTCTCTGGTGGTTCTCTTCTACAGGTAGTTATCGCCATTTTGCCTATGCCAAAACCCCTATTTTCGTAATTGATCTTGTTTATTTCATATTTTAATTTCCGTTTTCTGTGAATTTATGTATTTCATTCTATTTTGGTGCATTTCACTCTACGCGTTCGATCAAATGCCCAAATGAAATTTTCATGTTATTTGGCTGGCTTGAACTGTGATCCATGGTTGTATAGAATTAATGATCCAGTTCTTGTTTGGATAAATCTCACTCTCACTCTCATTTGGTTCTTGATGATAGGATTGATAGCTAGGAACTTGCCAATTTGTGTGTGTGTGTGTGAGAGAGAGATTCTAGTTCTCAAAATTATACAATGTTTCATTGACCCACTGCAAATAATTGATAGGGCAAATTTCACTATGCATGTACTAGACTGTTTCATTGCAAACAGACTAAAAGGGACAATTTGAAATCCCAATGATAGTGTTCATTTATAGAATGATTGTTGCTGAAAAACTGCTTTATGAGGTTGCTAATTTTCTTGTTTATACTATGGCTTGTGTTTGGTGGCTGAGAAAAATGAGGAAAACAAGAAAGTTAGGTTTGGATGATCTTATGATGCATTGATGCTTGCAATTCTGTACTGCTTCATGTTTTGCTAATTGAAATTTGCACATTCTGAATCTTGTGAAACTTAACAGAGAATTTGGTGATCAAGGACGGCAGAATTGTGGAAACACATAACCAGATGAGGATGTCAGAGCTCCCACTGTCTTTCAATGGCACTCATGTTGAACTTGCTAGCCTAGCATCTTCTACATCACCAGTTACCTCAGCTTCTCACAATCTTACCGAAACACACCTTGTTGTAAGTAATGAAACTTATGAGTCGACAAATCATCTGATCTCTTATGAGGAAGTTAGCTTTGAAAACATAATGTTGTTACTTGTTAGTGTCTATGTTTGTAATGCATACATGTTTCTATTTTCTTGCTGCAGGTCAAGTCCAAAAAGAAACCAAAGAAGAGGTGAAACTGAAAAGCTTTTAGGACTGTGGTTCCATTTCCATAGCAAAGTACAGCAACAGAGCTTGGAGATCGATTCCGTACTGTTTCACATGTAAGACTTAGCTTTGAATTTCGCTGCTTTAACAACATTATAGAAAGCATTGATTTTTGTGATCTAGAGATGGAAGAACAGAACAGAACAAATACAACAATGGTTTCCTTTTTTCCTCTATTCCAATATTTCTGTAACCTCACCTTCTCTGCAACTTCCCACCCATATATTCAAAGCTCTTTGCCTACGCGATTTCAGGACTCTACAACAGTCTCTCCTTGGTGACTGCAAAATCAGAGAAAATGTATGGTTGATTAGAGAGGGTTAAACAATATTGCTAGCTTTTCTTTACTTATTATATACATACCTTATGCCAACGATAGGGATCGGGTCTTTTGATTACTAGAATGCTATCAACCGTATCAGGTGATTCCATGGTCCAGTTGCAGCTGGGAGAGGGGGATGGGTCCCGAAGGTAGACACTGAACGTTTGCTTCTTCGTTTCATCACGCCAAGTGTTGTTCATGTAAAAAATAAAGGGTTTCTGGCACGGGTTCTTCATGATAGGCCTAGTGTTGATAGCGTAGGCAGTGTAATCAGCCTTTTGGTACCAGTTAAGAAAGGTTCTTGTTGGCATCTCCAGCTCTCTTGGAGACATCAGGCCCCTCGTGATTTGTACCACATAACCCCATGAGACGCTGAGAGACCAGGACCGGTTCTGGTCATAGCATATTGATTGCTGTATTATACTAGATGAATCGACATTTACGGCTTTAAACAGCCTCTTCAGGGATTCTAGTCGGTTCATCCCTGGGAATATCGGGTCTACCACATCAAGATGGTGTAGTGAGATCAGGGGCGCTATAGGATGCGCTGATAGAAGCCCCAATAGGTCTCCATGAACATCGTACTGCACACACATAGCAAGAAATTGGTAGTTAGATCACGAGAACGAGTGAATTCGTAGCTAGCTAGGTAGGTAGGTAATTAGTACCTGATGAAAGCCTTGCTCTTTGGTGAGAGGGACGCCGAGCTCAGTCATGCAAGCATGGATTCTGTCGTCACTGCCATACAAGGCGGGATAGCGCTGGATGCAGCGGTCCTGCATCTTGGAGAGCTCTTTAGCCAACGGATAGCTGATGGCGAAGCCGCCTCCGCCAAAGGCCATGTTGTAAGAGAAAATGATGTTCTGGACGTGACTCTCGGAGGAGCTACCAATGTAATAGAACTGGTTGTGGTCATACTTAGCCAGAGCTCGCACCACATTGTCCACCACGAAAATGGTGTCGTCGTCCCCCATGACGAACCACCTGACGTGGCTCATTTTGAGCTTCAGCATCTCGGAGACCACCCTGGTGATCCTGAGGGCCGACCTCATCCCTATCCCGTGGCTGTACTTGAATTTACTGGTGTCCTCTGATATCCGGAGATCCGGGAGGGTGTCGTTTTCGTCGACGACGGGGACGTGCTGGTCGAGCCAGACGGAGCCTCGGGTCTCCCCGGGCCTCCACCAGGTCTTGATGTACTCCTTCCTGCTGTCCCACAGGTTGGAGGAGGCTGCTATTCCGAAGACCACGTGTTTGAGCTCCGTCTCCTTGAGGCAGTCCTTGATGGGTTTGGTTTGTTTCTTTGGTTCGGGTTTGTTGAGTTTTTGAACTGCATTTGGATTGGTGTGATTGGACGGTGACGGAGATGGTGTGGGGGAGGTGGTGAATCTGGCGGGGAAGGTGGTGAGGTTGGGGTGGTGTGAATGGAGGTGGATAGGGGTGGCGCAGTCGGAGGGGTTGTGGCTGTACTCGCGGAGGATGAGGTTGAAGGAGTAGGAGATGTAGATGATGGAGAGGACGATGAATAGCCAAGTGGCTACGTTTTTGGAGACGCTGGAATTACTCATTAGCTCATATGTTGGTGATGATGTTCACAAATGGCGGTGGTTTTCTTGATTTTGTATGTTTTAGTTATTGGCATGGTTTGAGTTGTGAAAATGTGGAGATGGGAGCATGCTCTACTTGACTGAGAACTTTTCGGATCGATGGAGAAAAATATGGGTTCCATTCCACGATTGCCTGGAATCAAGTAAATGTTCTTGTAATGGGCCTCTTTGGTGGGCTTCGAGGCCCAAGTTATGTCCATTGTATTGGACGAAATGAATTTGGCAACAGGCCCACGAAGCTACCAAAGCAGGAGATGGGTGGTACCAAAAATGGATAAAAACTTATATTTAGATATATAATTTGGACAGTCACATGATATGGGCTTTGAACACACGTGTGAAAGTGAGAGGATGATGAGCCAATTGGGATGATATAGGAGCATCGATGCAGTTGAATGAGTGGGACAAGACACAACCACAACATGGAATAGGATGGGTGGTTGGTTCTGTTCTAGTCTATCCAAGTCCGAGCAGTGCTAAAAGTTTAGAGAAATGGAAGGTTAATGAGTGAAAATTGAATTGTAAGATTGGGTTGGGTGTGTTTGGTTGTTGATTTGATTTGACGAGACGAGATGGAGAAGCGGACCAAATACGGAGATAAGAAGATGATTGAGGAGGATGAATATGATTGCTCAAAAGTATGTTCACGTGCTCGGAAATTAACCTCAGATGCGAGAGTAAATATCTCCTTACAAAGATTCAAATCACTTTCTGTTAGGTTCTAGAGAGATTAGCTCTCAAATGCGTAAAATGATCATTTCTCTAACTAATTATGATGAAGTATCTCTGCATACAAACCATCTACCGTTTCAAATAGCATCCTAGTTTCATATATAGTTTTGAAATCTCCATGTGCCCAAACCATCAAAAGGGCACTTCTGGAGCAAGTCCTTACGTTAGGGCGCGCTTTAGGATCTTATCCACGGATGGAAAAGATGTGTCGCCTGAACGCTACGCATCGCTTTTCCAATATTGAGGTGTACGAGTTCTGAGCACTGAATATTAGGTTGAATTAGCTTAAGACTATAATATAGTGGCAGTTCAATTTATTTTTCTCATGTACTACTATATGGGTTGGATTGTGATAACGTTGGAAAGTGAAATGTAAGTTAATGATTTGGTAATCTTGGTTCCACAATCCACATGTCCCAACTTTTAAGATGCTTTTTCTTCAGTGGCCATGCTTTTCTGTGTGATCCCCCTCAGACAGATGCTCTCTAACAACCTACCTCCTCTCCTCCTTTAATTCATCATATAAACTATCTATCTAATTTCCAAAAATTGTTTCATCTTTTAGCTTCTCAGGAGACAAGGAAGCATTGTTGCTCAACCCAACTCAACGTGCGTCTCTACAATATCTCCACCCACACACATATATATATATA
>JAYMTH010001233.1:0-15738 GCA_036897465.1 Pelargonium australe | reverse complement strand
TTTTAGTTTATAGTTCATGTAGAAAGAAAGGAAGAAAAAAAACTAGAACATACCTTATCGGACATGAAAGCTCGATCAGGATCATCAACAATGGGAGTTAGGGTTCCATCATAGTCCAAGAACATCACTATTCTCTTCCCTATAGAAGCATCAATTATCTCCTCAAATTTCTCAATGGCTGATGGATGCGTAACCTATGCACCAATCAAAACAAGAATTAGATTCACAATATACCATTTTTCATTTTCTGGTTTCTTTTTTCGTTTTCATTTTCCTGTTTTCTGTTTTCGTTATCAATTTATGTAGAAAACTTGTTTAGTTGCAACTTTTATTGTTATTTACATTACGGCGTAAAAAAGAATTCAACTTAGAAAACTAGAAACATCTACACATGATAGATACTCTGTGAAATTTTAAAAAATAAAAGTGCAGCTACACAATTTTTCCAGTATTTTGAAAATTTGGAGAAATAATCCGCGACTAAACATGCCCTAAGATTTTGGAACAAGAGTCACTAACCATCCATGAAGAGTAGTTTTGGTGATGCTCAATATTAATGGAGTTGGTGTGTGTGGGAGATGAGGCTCTCATTGAATCAAGCAAGGAGTTGGTTCTTGAGATGGCCATGGTTGATTTGGTATAGTATTTGGTTGTTTTGTTCAAGAGATCATAGGTGAAGTGTGAGGGAGATGGAGGAACATTGTGGTGGATTTTATAGTTGTAAACTACACAAAAAGACAAGAAATCTATATATGTCACCACCATTGTTTTTATTTTACTTGTTTCAAAAGGACATGTATGGAAGAAAACAAAGAATTGACTTGTCATTTTCTAATAGAAAAGTTTAAGAGCACAAAGATAAAAAAAAAGAGTTATTGTAAACTAGTTATGAAAGTGTTTGATTAGTCCAACAAAGTACGTATTAATTAGTTGTTATAACTTTTTATTTATTTATTTTATTTAGTTGTTATAATAATTAACCATTCTATATATGCATTCTCCTAAATGCCAACTTTTTCTAAAGTAGTGTGGTCCAATATTGAAAATGATTCTACCTTATTTCGAAAATGTACTACTACAAAAAGTGAATAAGTAGTTTATTTAATGGAATGTACTGCAAATTTCACAGTTTAGTTGTCTAATAATTGAATGGTAAAACTTGAAATTCTAACTCAAATCTCATGTGCTACATAGGCCTTGGTTGATAAGTCTACTTCATGTCTATAGAGGTACCTGGAAGGAGTTTACATTGTCTGTAGAGAATATGAGCTTTGTTTGGTAGAAAAAAAATGTCTGGAAAAGAGTTTAAGAAAAAAAGTTATTATTTGGTAAAATTGTCTAAAATGAGAGGTATTATTATGAAATGACCACATTGCTCTTAATGTAAAAAAAATAATAATAATATAAGGGTTCACCGCTAGGTAACAAACTTAGAGGTAAATCCACATGTATATGTGGGCTTACTGTCTGACTGATATACCCCACATTTAAAAGGGTTCACCGTTCGGACATATGAAACAAACTTGGAGGTAAACTCACATGTATATGTAGGCTTACCGTCTGACTGATATACCTCACATTTTAAAGAGAGAATTTCATGAATGTCTATAAACATTCATGGAGAAGTACCGAAAAAATGTCTATCGACAAGTATACCTCAAGTAGAGTTACAAACAAGGCCTTAGCATATTCTATTGATAGTCTTTGGTTTCATTAACTTTTGTGATGATCACCATATAAGTATGATAGTTAGTAATGTTACTCTTGTTCACATAGTTTGAGTGTGTGTGAATATTAACTACCCTACTCGTATCATGAACATTTTCTCATATACAATAATTACAATTAGAGCAAATTTTTAGATGAAATTAATTATTAGAATTTACTAGTATATGACAAGATTTTACGAGGTTGGCATGAACCGCTACTTACTCAGTCGCCTCTCATATTCGTCAATGCCTCTTACTTGCCATTTTCGACTTAATGGCCGAAGAGCTTTCATCTCTCGAATTTTTTCTATTTCAAATTAAATGGTTTCTAATTTTTTTTATAGTTAGTAATTAATTACTGTATCAAAAACAGACTAAAAAAATCTATGGCTAATATTTCTCATCAAATTTCCCAAAATTACCCATCTTGAACTTAATTAGTTCCTCCAAACTAATGATAGTGTCTAAAGAAAAGAACTCATTTTCTTAAATAAAAATTGTCCTCTTAACTTTAACCAAAACTCCAAATTATCAATCAAATGTCAATCAATTTGACTAAATTTATACAATTCATAAACAATCCTTTATGTGAATTGTCATGTACATGTTCCACCAATAATTGAGCTAGTTAAGCTCGTTGTTGTCTAGTGCATCACAAGGATTATTATTAATTACTTGCATATGATTTTGATGTGGAAAAAAAAACACATGTATAATATATGTATAAGACATTTGGTTTATAATGTGCTTTATTTCTTGCTTAAAAAAACATTAGGAAGCTACATCTTGATGCTTTTTTTTTGTATATAATTTTATACGCAAGAGGCAATTTTCTTTATCGGGTCATCTTAAGAGTGCACTCTAAAATCGGTTTGATGCACTAATATAAAAAAATCTTTCTAAAACAAGTCACCGCCTTCGAGGCTCCGACTCAAGATTATGTAATTCATGAAAACAATTCAACAAACCACTTTATTTATTATTTATTAACTAATGAATAAAAATACAATGTGAAACTAGTTCCACATTTTGAGACGCCCATTTTTGCTCGTAAATAGCTACTAAATAGCGATTTATGACAACTACAATATTGTCGTCATCCTCTAATTTTAACCTCACACTCAACTAAGCATTCATTTCACAACCCTAATTAATGAAAAAGTTGATATATCATTTTCTAATCTTCTATCAACTCCAAGATAAATGGATAGTTGAATTTTTAATGTCTTTTGGGATCGGATATTATTGTTTTGTGCAACAATAATTGATCAAAGCTAGTACTAATTATAAGGGTATAGGTTTTGTCGGACATAATGCTCTTGCATATATGGACTAATTCATTGAAAAGCGCGCTTTAAGAACATATATATATATATATATGTTATGATGCACAAAATAAGGAGTTATAAGTTAACGCTTGAAAATGAGATAAATTATATGTTCTTGAAAATTAAGTCGACTTTCGTGTGATAGTATGTTCGAAAAATTCAACTACTATACATGCATGTAATTAGAAAGTACCAATTGAAAAGACCGGAATGAACATGGGGTAGTTAAGAAACAACTTAAAATACGACACATTCATCATCCAGACTGGAATGAATATGGGGTAGTTAATAAACTTCTTAAAACACGACACGTTCGTCATCCAATTTTACTCAATTCGACGTTAGCAAGCAAGTATATGACCTAGATTTCTAATTTAGCACAAATGTATGTTTCTAAATTTGCACAAATGTGAGGTAAAGTCAAAAACATTATGGGTATTGGGGTTTTTATGGCAAATGGCCTAAATGAGGTAATAAACCTCAAAAATGGCCCTCTTTCTCAAAAAATCAAGTAAATGGCCCTCTTTGTCAGAGTTCATAGGCTTAACGCCACTCTAACTGGCATCAAGGCCTTAACAGCATTTAGGGCTTTAGCTGCGGTTGTTAACCGCGATTAAGAACTGCAATAAAACTGAGATTACCTTCACAAAATTTGACTTTTTTTTATTATAAGCAAATGGCATTTTTTATTAACGATCCCGAAATGGCGAAAGATAGTACAAATAAAGAGTAGTTAAGCTAAGATATATCCAAAAAAAATTAAGTTAAAGCCAAGATGACCTCATTCCAAACAACAAAAGAGAAATCAACAAAAGACACACTAAGCAAGCATGGAAGAAAGTTCAAACACTTGATGCACAATATCGTTCCATTCGAAGCCAATTTGTATTCAAAACGAGTGTATTTCGCACTATCTAGTCAAACTGACCAAAGAACAATAGAACAAACCCCAACTCAAGCTCTTTTCACTGGCGGTGGCGGAAAAAATTGACGACCACGCAACGAGTCCCAAAGGTATAAAAGGCCTCCCGAGCGGCCCAAAGACGGAAACAATGGGAACATCTGGATGAGCTTAAATACTATTACAATTGAAAGACGACAAGGACTAAACTTTAGATTCTTGAACAAAAACGATGGCTGACCTTAGAGAACAGATGAGATTAATTGCAAACTAAACATGCATTCACAAAACTTTGGCTTATGAGCTCCGGCGCCGGCGATTATCCAATTCCGTTGTATTCAAAAAAGAAATTGAATTTGTAAATAAAAAAATTATATATGTAATTTTGAATTGTAATATGAATTGTGTTTATTTATTTGGCGTTATAATTTTAATGTAGTGAATAATATTTTAATGTCAAATGTGGTAAAATGATTTGATATAATAATTTGATCAATTTATTGCAGTTCTTAATCGCGGTTACGAACCGCAGTTAAAAGGCCTAAAGGCTTTGGGGGCGTTAAGCCAATGAACTCTGACAAAGAGGGACATTTACTTGATTTATTGAGAGGGAGGGTCATTTTTTAGGTTTATTACCTCATTTAGGCCATTTGCTATAAAAACCCAAAAAAAATTGACACTTGGAGCCATGCGTAAATAAAGTTTTTGTTGAGAGAAAAGAAAGAAAATTAAATAGATGAAGTGCAAATTGTAAATAATTTTTTTATTATCATGCTTATTATTATCATTCATTTAATGAGAGTTAATATTCAATTAATGTATGGTAGGGGTACTTTCGACTAAACATTCAAAAAGGTGTGGATTTATCTTTTATGGGTTTAGATTTATCACCACCCAAAACAAAACGTACGCTTCCCCCAAAATAACCATCTACGCAAACTCAAAACAAACCCTCCATCCCTATAAATCAACAAAACTAGTTTGCTTGTCAGCGATGTTTATAGGAAAAATATTCCACAACGCAACAATATCACTAAAACATTCATCCATAAACTAGCCATGTACTTGGGTTAGGCACACCGTATGTGATTTATCACACAATCGCAAAGATAGCATTATCATATAAATCAGCCTTGAAAAGTACTCCATTAAATCATGCATTCACACCCAAAACAACAATAATAACAATTAAAAATAACTCAGAACGGCGAAGTCCTTTTTCTGTCCAAAGCCATTCCCGGAATTGCTATCGAGATTTTGATCCTCAACTTCTCTTCATCTCGGCACCACCACAACGGTTCAAGGTTAAGGTGGAAGTTCCTTTGTATCGTGAAAACTGGAAGGTGCATCAGTTTAGCAGCATACCTCTCCCACATATCAACTAGAGCTTTAGCTTGGCCACAGGTTGGCGAGTTTTGTTGCGAGTTTTGCAGACTTGTAATCCTCTCTAAGCTGAATAAACCTGTATTCGAAGACGGATCAAGTCATGAGACTCGTAATATTGTTGGATGTACACATAGGTTATGAGGAAACACGCATTTCAAGTTTATTAGATTTTGGATTATGTACTATCTAGTTTGTTCAGATTTAGTCTATGAACTTTAGTTTGTTTCAATTTGGACCAAAAGTGTTTTCATTTAGTCCAAATATGTCGAATATGATCCAATCAGGTCCTTTCCGTTAAATTGGATATCATAATCCGTAACCGACACCGTTAAGAATGTTATAAAATATTAATAATAATACTGACGTGGCAATAAAAATGATAAAATAATTGTTTTCAACATAAAGTGCTAAAATTACCATTTTCACCTGAACTTTTCAAATTTATAAAAAAATGCATCCAACATCCACAGCCCCCACTGATCTTCCATTTCGACTCTCTCCTCTCCAGCGACCACCTCCTCGTGAACGTCAACCCCTCCGGCCACCACAATTTTACCCTCATAGACTAAGAATACAGCATCAACGTCAAGCTCATCCTTGTCAGAGAACTCAAACTAATCACAAGAAATTCTTAGACTAATTTAATCAGATCTCAGCTTCTTCATCCCTTGAACTGGGCTTCCGGTTCCACAGCCGTCATCAACAGACCCAGTAAGACCATGACTCCTCTCAAATCTCAGCCTCCTCCCCTGAATCAGACTCTACTTCGCATTGGAGAGCGAACCAAATCTCACCTTCAAAATCTGAACAGGGTTGCTCTTGTAATTATTGTCAGAACCCTCAAAATCAGTCTCGGATGTCCATGTCTTCCTCTTGCTATCGACCCAAATTGGGCTCCTCTTCACAGAAGGCCCACCCATATCCTCGTTACTGCCATTGGAGACCTTAATTCCATCGAGCTTCATTACAGACCCAGAAGCAACCACAATACTTGACATTGTTCTTCTTCCTAAATCCACATATCTATACTGGAAATCAACTCGAAGATGATGATTATATAGACAAACAGAATTGTGGAGTTTCCGGAAGTGTAGCGTTGACTATCAGCATGCCGATCACTGGGGCCGGTGTGAATTCGGAGAACTGTGAATAGCCCATTCTGACATGGATAGCATTTTTTTTTATAAATTTGAAATTCTTTTAAGTTAAAATGGTCATTTTAGCACACTATGCTGAAAACAATTTTTTTTATTGCCACATCAGCATTCATTATTAATAAATTTATTATACTCTTAACGGGGTCTGTCAAATTTAGCGGATTATGATATCCAATTTAACGGAAAGGACTAAATTAGAACAAACGAAAGATTTTTGGTCCAAATTGAAAAAAATCATAGTTTAGGAACTAAACCGGAACAAACTAGATAGTACAAGAACTATTTTGGCATGTAATCATTAGGGTTTTAGATAACTTGAGCATGTCATGCCACCATCCTAGGTCATAATTCTTAAAAGATGGATTTTCTCTCTTAAGGATTTGGGAAATGCAATTCTAGAAAGAACCGTAGAAAGACAAAAACCCAATACGATCTACTAAAAAACACATCAGTTATACACCAATTTGGAGGTCCATAAATAACAATTACAAACACAAATGTATAGCTCATACCTTTGGGCATCTTTCCTGATTGCGGGACTACCCTCAAACAGAGTAGAAAGGCTTTCAGGAGCAACAATAAAGACATTGGCCATGCTGGAGAACAATACATATACATTAGTGCAGTGATTTAGAACATAATAAATATAAGTTGTAGAGATACTAGAACCATATGCCACTTACATTCCTAGCAATTCAAATTTCTCATCAACACTAGGAGCATTAAAACTGCGCACAAATTCTCCATACTCGGTTATGTCACGCTTCAGCCGCAATCCTCCACTACAAAATCAACAGAACAACAGGGTGTGATTCGACCTATTGCTGTATAAATGAAAACTAACTGGAAACAAATGCGGCAGAAAACATAAAGTTCACATTTTCCACTCAAAATAAACAAGGTAAACCTGTTAGTTTGATATGCATTGAGCTTAAACAGCTAACAATGACTAAAATACATTATCAGAACTTGTATCCTTGTGGGTTTCAATCCTTCCCAGAAAATTTAATTTCCCTCATAAAAAGAATTTTGTCTGGATGCATGCTTTTGCTCTTAAGTTGCTATAACCTCCTATGTATAAATAAATCATCTTCTCTTGGTTAAGAAGAAACGTTCCTGTGAGAATTAAACAAACTACAGAAATCAAGAACTCTAGAAAGAAGTTTATTTTATTTATTTATATATTTATTTAAGCTGACCTAACTCTTCAACCTCCCAGAACAGGTGTAAAAGACAATTTAAACTAACGAAATAAACTCCACCCATACCATGTTTCATGTATCATTATTTTTATACAGCTGAGAGCAACTTCACATGAAACCTATATTATAATCGAAATTCGAATGAATAGACAATGATCCTCAATGAAAATGATTGTAATTATTCCCTTCAAACTCGTGTCCCATTGGACAAAGAACTTTAACTGAGAGCTTTGAAGCAACAGGATCCTTTATGAACCCATGCATGTGAAATGAAGGCTCAATGAAGTATATTCACATAATACATATTGATGTATATTCTTGAGATAACCCCATAACCTATGGAATTAGGCCTTACAGGATCCTGTAGCAACATGTATCATTATTTATTTATTTATTTTTTCCTTTCATGTATGAGTAAGCCTTTATTTATCAACTTTGCAGTACACTATATAAAGGGCTCTTCTCTTATCAATATATAGATAACATTATATTATCATGAACCATAAAAACAATTTGAGATGTGGATTCCAATAAAAAAAAAAGGTGGCCCTACATATCTGTGTACTGTATTCATATTTTTTATGATTGCTATGAGGAGTTCTGGATTCATATTTTTACACTTCATCCTGACTCAAAAAAAAAAAAACAAAAAAAAAACAAAGAAAGTTCCACCTCTTATGATGATGATAATGATGGCAACAGCTATTTACAGGAGAGCTTGATATACTTGACATAGATGTAACAAGCAGTGAAACATAAGACCAAGGCTAGTTACCTGGGATTAAAAGTGAATTTCTGCCAATGATTAAGCAGTCCTTTATGCAATCGATTTCCCTGCAGAGAGGGAGAGAAGTTAGTAAGTATGTCAATGACAACAAAAAAAAAAGAAAAAAAGAAGAAGAGGAAGATACATTACTAAGTGCAATAAAATTGATCTGATAGCAAAAGTTGATTTTACACATGTACACATCAGAAATTTTACTACCAAATGGATGCATCCTGAGTCTCGTTCATTTACAGAACCAATGAAAGTTATTTGCAGAAAAACAACCATGACCAGCAATTAAAGAGTAGGTTGGGGTACTCAATTTTGTGAAACCATATATGTGAACCTAAAGAATGAAAGTACCATACCAATTCTGTTAAGAATGCTTGTTTGTTAAGACCTTCTAGTGCGGTAAATGCTGATTCAAGCACACGGGAAAGGTATGCAACAACTCTGGCAAAAAGAAAAAACGACCGTTATATAATTATCAATAAGGTTCAAATGATGCCTTCTAAACACACTAACATGATTGCATGTGTTGATAATGGATATTGGGAACAATATTCATATTTCATATGCCCCAGAAACACAATGGATCAACTTCACATGTAAGCAGTTCCCACAAAATCATAGATGTTAACTTTTATACATCCATAGTATGTCATAATTTTGTCAGTTAGCAAGTACCTTGTGCAGGCAGTTGTTGGTCGATGATCAGGAATCATTCCATCATCAGGTGACCGATAATCAGTTGCCTTCTGTTCAGCAGACAGCAATCTATCCACCTGCACAGGAGTTTCAGATGTCTGAGATGAGGTGGGATGTAAACAAGAATCAGAAAAATGCACAGGATCTGGAAACTATTCATTCATTATTTTCGAAAGGATACAAAATCATTATGAACAATGATTGAAACACAAACTAAGTGAATGTCTGGAAATCTCTCTAGTGACAGGCTATTTTCCAACAGTATCTAGGTATTAGATGTAATATGCCGTAACAGACCTCAGCTATCACAGTTTCAATGCATTGTTGTAGCCCTTTATAGGCAGCTGACTCCGCACTGGACATCGCAGTTGCCATTTCTTCACATGCAGCAGCATGTGCTCCATCTACAGGTAGTAAAAGCCTAGACATAGAATTTGCAAAGTACTACAAGAAAAAAAGTCAAACTGATTAACTTCTCATAATATGAGGAAATTCATACATTATATAGACTATACATAAATGTAACTCCATACTTGCTGAACTATAGCCACGCTGCTACCACATCGTTGTACAGCAACCATGAAAGATTTGAAACTGTTTTCACCAGCTACCGCGGCAGCTTCGGCCTACATATCAATGACTCTTTCAATCTCTCGGATCACAGATACATCTGACAGTACACAATTTAAAAAAGAGGAGGGGGAGAGAAAGAGAGAGAGGCAGGTGATCAGGTAATTACAGCTGAAGCAGCTGCGGCAGCAACCCTTCTACTCATACTTGTGCCCAGCACAAACCTTTCCCTCAAAGCTGCAGCTTCGGTCAGGCTGTCTCTGGCCCGTTCCAGCCCATCAGTTATATATTGACTAACCTGCAAACGTAGAAGATTTGAGTACCTATGACATGAATCTTGTGAGACCCATAGTTCAGTGAACCAACTTACTTGTTCTAGCAGAGAGGTGAACACTGTTCTTACATTCGATGCAAGAATAGCAGGCTGTACAAAGAGATCATAAAAATAAATAAGTGAATATCCCACAGAGCATATCAGAACATTAAACTCCAGAAAAAATAAACTAAATTGAGATTGTAGGTTTTGTTATTAACCACCCTGTAACGTTACCACTAATCACAACATGATTTATAATTCAAAATGTTAATCATAATGCTACTTTTTAAATCCCTGCCAATCTCTTAATTAGGCATATTGCATTAATTGTTTCTTCATTACCAATGCGTAGCATATACATTGGTTGGGAAACTATTCTACAAATTATCACAAACTAAGAACTAGTTTCGAGTTGCTGTGGAGACTTTTCCCTAGCAAATGTAGCAGTTGCTAAGGCAGAAAAACTGTTTGCAATGGTTGTAGAAGCGCTGTTAAAGTAAAGTAATTTGTGCAAAAGTTATTGTGACAGTCTAAATGAATTCCTTCATATATAAGTTCATTGACTATTGGACATTTTAAAACTACTTATACATTTCCTGTTAAATATTCTCTAAACTACAATTCAACTGCTAGAAGAAAGGAAAATCACTAACAAACATTCCACAAGGAACCTCCAGTGAAAAATAAAAGATGAAGATTGAGCTGCATGAGAGCTTAGCATTCATATTCTCAGTGCGATGACAGATATTCTAAGCACCACTGGATGTTCTGATTTCTTTCATAACAAGGAAACCTTGTGTGTGTAATAGAAGACTTCGAAATGTTTCAATCATCATGCAGTAGAGTTCTCAAATCAAAGTCTAGGGAAGAATCAAAAAGTCTCTATTTTCTTCATCTAAAGCACTTAGCCAAGCATTTAGCATTTGACTTTTTAGTTCAAATGATGCAAAACTATCAGCACTCATAGTAACAAAATGTAATATCAAAGGGGAAAAACAAACTTGAGATGAAAACACGTTGCATCTGGAGATTGCTTCTTCATTCCAACGTACAAACTCTGTCACTACAGTAACAGATATTTGTGTTGGTGTAGATGCTACTGAAGCTCCTTTTGACCGCCCAATTGTCCCACTTGACTCGGATTGTTGGCTCTCAGCACATAATTCCTCCATCTGCATGCCAGAAAAGATATATGCATGTTACCAAGACACTTAGAGCATAAATGAAGTTGTAACCTCAATCCGAAAGTTATGAGATTACAAAATGAAAACTAATACAACCTTCGCTTGATATAGTTGTTTCAGAGAGGCCTGCTCATTCTCGGGATATTCATCTTTATGAGCAGCAAACAGAGACTCTGTGAGGCCTGAAGTGACAGGAAGATGCTATGAAAACATTGGATATAAATCATGTGGAAAATATTCCAGGACAAGGATATTATAAGAATAAAAGAAGAGGTAGCTGATGATTTACAGCGACGGATGGCTAAAAGATAACAAATATATTAACAAAATCTTTCTCACTGTTCCCAAAATGCAGAGGAAAATACATTTACTAAAAGTTCATCACATCGTGATAAATAAATAAATAAATAACATTGTTCAGATATTCACATATCTGCCCAGCTAGAGTACAAATGTCAGGAAGGTGAAAACAACTCTAAAATACTACCTCAGACATATATATTGTTCAGTAAAGTCAAGTTAATATCACATTATAAACTCTCCCCCAAAGAGTATGCTTTTAGAAGGCTGGTTTTAAATACCAGTTTAGTGTTCTTAGCTGTAACTCTCATATGGCCGCTGAAAGCATGCCAAATTTCATCATTTTCAAGACCTTTATGCCTTTTCTTCAGGAGTCACAAAGCATAAAGCACAATCAAAATGAAGAAATATCATATATGATTGTTGCTTGGCAATTATTTAACCTAGAAGTAATCAAATTAAAACCCTATCTTAATCACAGCCAAAGCTCACCAGTTGAGGAATCTGCATTTTGTAGTGTTTCTTTTATATCATTATTGTTTATGCTTTTTTAATTTGTGGGGCTGAGGGTCCAAAGGTGAGCTATACCATGGAGAGTAGGGTTTTGCCTCTTTCCCAAAGCCCTGAACCTAGATGTGAATGAAATTTGACCCCCGGTCTAATGAGAGGCTTTGCTAGCTGAACCAACTGGCACCCACAGTATAAAATTTGATTACCAAGATTACCATAATAAGTTGTACGCAAATTCAAACGTGAAATACTGATTTAAGTTAATTCTTTACCCTCAATATCCAAGTCACCACAGCCAACAGCTCGTAGATCCCTTGCAAGTTCCTGTGTCTTCTCATATGCCACTGCTAGCACTCTAAGATACTGAAGCCATGAGTCAAAAATATAAATTACATGAATACCTTGTCATCACCTAAAATGGGCATGGGCTCAACAAGAGAATTTTGTACTCACTAATAGAAGTCCCCCTTCCTCCATAGGAGGTAGATTCACAAGAGATGGCTTCACTAATAATTTGTCCAGAAGGGCGGTTACTCGCTGCTCCAAAACTCGCTACATAAAACAATATGTAAAAATAATGGAATCAACAGCCAATTTGGAATGGCATATACACAATTTATCTAGTAACATGAAACACGTGAACAGCAACAAGCATACTTCCTATCTATGTACCTGAACTAAAATTGACATAACTTCATTAGGAGCTGGAAACACAGCCGTGATTGTCGCTGCTTCTTTACGTACAGTATCTGCAGAACGAACCAACAAAGGTTTAAAAAAAAAAAATACATTGAAGAATTGTACCAGTAGAAGTAAGCATAGGTTGGGTGGATTTTAGAGACGAAAAGAAGTGGAGAGGAATAATTTTGCCTTTTTGGAAGAGAGAAAGAAGTCCATCCACTTTTATGCAGGGCCCGCATATTTTCCAATGATCCATAATATGGAAGAGAGATAGAGGGGCAAAAACCCTTATCATGAGAAAATATTGATATTACCCCTAATTTTATTACTTTGCTCCATAATAGAGGGATAATTTGTTAAAACAATAAAATATAGGGTTAAATTATAGTTCATCCTCCAACTATATATTCAAACCTTAAATGATCCTCACACTTTTTTTTATTCGCACTTTACTCTTCAAATACTACAAACAGGAATCATTTCACACCCAAAAAAAGGGGGGTCGATGAATGTTAATTAACAAAGCCCATTCCTCAATTATTTTAACATGTCATCCATGTTATGCTGGGAAGTGAATTTAAGTTAGTGTGCACACCATGACATTCACAATTGTAGCAATCTGCTAACTAATACGCATCAATCCCTTTCGTGAAATCTGCCTATTTTCTATAGGTGGAATATCAGGTGCGGTTAACAAATTAGGTGAGAGAGCGAATTAACACATAGTTTAACCCTTATATTTTCTTCTCCCCTATTTTCACTCTCTCCTACTAAACAAAAGAAAGTCATATTCATTCTTCTTTCCATCATAACAAACAATTGGAGAAAGGAAAAAAAAAAAAAAAAAAACGGTTTCTTTCCTTCCAACCATAGCTAAGTTGAAAGGTATTGCCCCAAACCTGTGATTTCTCTGTATAACGAAGAAAGACCACGAGCAACATTGTTAGGACTAAGTTGGGAACCCTGGTCTCCAAGGACCAATCTGGAGTCTGCAGTCATGACTTCCACATCAATGAACATTGGTCGTGTGATCACATAATGTTGCATAGCACTGGTACCCCTATTAAACTGCATTTTAAGTTAAAACATAAGTAAGAGGAAGGACAAAATGCACATGAAAGAATAAAAGGATTCCTTTGCACACACATCAGGTTCATCATACTTCATAAATTCGGATGATTTAATTCAAATCATCAATTTAAGATGACGATACATTAAATAAAGTCCAAAGGGGAAAGAAAAAACAAAAAATATAATACAAGATTATTCAAAATTGCCTTTCTTTCCCATGTTCCAAATGAAATATCAATTGGAAAAGAATTTTGCATCATTTCTCATGGCATCATCAATTTCATCATAATTGCTTCAACATAAACAAATAAGAGAATGTAAATTTAACATTTAGGAAACAAAAAACATAGTATTTTAATAAATATCTTTTCCATGTTATGCTAGGACCATATACTTCAGTACACACCCATGTGAATGGGAACAACAAATAAAAGGAAAGAAAATATAAACCTCACTACATGATCATTTTTAAGTGTAAGTTATAACAAGAAGGGTGAAGACATAGAAATGAGAATCTCATTCCATCCATCATAGGAGGGAATTAACTTGATCATAAGCAAGACAATGAGAATGGCAATAGAAATGGTGGATTCTAATCCAAACATCACCAATGGGATCGCATTCTCATTCTTCATCTTCATTTCCCAACTGAAAATCATAATCCAAATGCTACTTTATGGTTTTCCCTTTCCATATATGCCTCCTCTCTCTACAAAATTGATAAGTTAATTTTTCCCTTTAAAATTTAAATTTTTTTGTGGTATAGAGCCTTGACTATTTCACTATATTTTCTCTTAATTCAGTCCTAAATGGACATAGTCAAGCGATGACCAGCAGTGCTGATCCTCTCAATTCGAGTACGATCCATTATGAGGCCACAATGACCAGTAGAAGTGATCTTGGTTTGAATCTGCCTTTACATTTGACAAACCACAAGTTGAATGGTCTGAATTACTTGCAATGGGTGCAGACAATTGAACTGGCCATTGATGACAGAGGAAAGCTTGACCATTTGACAAGATAGAGTGATAGACCCCCAAAAAAAAAAACTGATGGTGGATGATCCAAAGACAGCAGTATGGAGGTCCGAAAATTCTATGGTCACAACTTGACTAATCAATTCATTTGGATGTGCTGAAGATTCCATGACAAACCACAAAAATAAAATATTTTCTAGCGTAGCCTCTCAAGAGAATGTTGCTGGAGGTTCAGTGACTTTATTTGTAGATGAGTATGCTAAGTGTAGGTTTACTATCAAGCATGATTGATATCTATGCTGGAGTTGATGAGTAGTTCTAAAAAGAAAGGGTATTTTGTGCTTATTTAGAATTCTCTACATATACCCTACACTATATTCAAAGAGGAAGGTCTCACCTAATTAGGTTAGGACTTCATAAATCTTCTCTATGCTTTAGAGCTTATTCTCCCTGACTCTTTCATAACATAATGATTATTTGGTCAACAACAAAATTCAAACAAGTCAAGCCTAGATATGTAACAACCCAATAACTTTGTCTCGATATCTCAAGCATTTATCTGCACAGTTCGAATAAAAATTCCAATCCAACCACATACCTTTCACTATCTAGTATCTACTCTCTCTTTTTCTGTCACTATGTACACCTAATGAAACGACTCTGATAACATGTCTACTAATGTAACAAAGTTTTGTAATCCAATCCAACTAAAACAAAAACAATAAGACAGTTAATCCAATTGAAACAAACACAATAAGACAATTAATCCAATTTAAACAAAAATAATAAGTATGGAGCAAGGGAATAATAATGAATAACAATTATGTTAAAATAGCGTTCCATGTAGAGGTCCTTAATTAGTTACGTGTGGTAAGTTATAGTGGAAAAATAAAAGAACAAAACAAACAAAAACATTTCGATTATATTTTAGAACCATTTGGAGCCAGTGATCACAATATATATATATATATA
>JAYMTH010001232.1:0-15738 GCA_036897465.1 Pelargonium australe | reverse complement strand
TTAGAGCTTCTTTCGTTTTCCTCTGTCCCTACTCTCATCCCCTTCATTAGAGCATGTTTGAACCGTTATGTTATAATATCGGTGATATCAAGTGTCTTACACCGCTTGAGCCAATGAGTTTTGGTTATTTCCATTTGCTACACATGCCATTTTTGCCTAGCTAGATTCATAGTAAGTTGTTAGCATATCTCCAATGCTTAAGAGTCTATTGCGAGTCTCTAGAGGAGAAACAATATAATGTGTCACATAACTTATCATCTTCTTCCGTTATTCTTTAGCACCTACTACAATGTTAGGTTATTTCCAATTTTAGAGATGACCCAAGCTTCCCATTGTTGAAATGCTATCTACATCATATGGTCTCCTTCAAAAGAAAAACATTTTTCTTTTTACATCATATGCAAGTTGGTACTTTGTTTTCTTTTCCTCTTCATGGAAGCCAAGCCCAAGATCATGCTCTTAGTATCATCCTACAATCTCCTGTCTCCATGTTGAAACACACTATATCTAGGGCTTCATATCTTTTCATTTCCAAGAATGTGATAGCAAAATTGAGAGAGAGAGAGAGAGAGTTGCAGAAGTAAATGTCCACAAAGGAATAAGTGAAGCTGCCAGCATGATCTAGCTAGATCTGGTTAGGGTTTTGCTATAAAGAAAGTATCTATAACCATAGCTAGCTAGGTCATGCTCTGACAGCCTCACTCCTTCCTATTTGGAGACCCTTCCCAATGCCAATGGATTCCAAAAGTACTGTAACTCTATTTATTCTTTTCTTCTTTTTTTTTTTCTCTGCTGCTTTGTTCTTCATTTTTATTGTATTTTTGTTTACTTTGTTACTGATATATTTTTTGTGTTTCCTTTTGAAATGCCATGCCTGAGGAGGAGCCTAGCATGCGTTTGACTAACTTTCTTTTTTAAGCTTTTAAACTCTTGCTTCTGTTTTCTTTTGTGTCTTTCTCATTTACTACTAAACTAAACCATGCTTTGCTTCTTCTTTTTTACTTTCTTTTCTTTAGCTTGTTAGATGCAGTGGTTCTGTGATGGTGCAGGGCCGTCTTCAGAATTTTGGAGGTCCTGTGCCTAAATTTATATTTGAGCCTCAAATTTTTTAAATCGTGGTTGATTTTAAACAAATAAAAATAGTATAAAATGGTTGATTAAACACAAAGTTTCAAGTGTTGCGAAGTCCCGTTTAGTTTTCAAGTTGTAGGTAGGAATTAAATTAAGCTTACTTTTATTGCAGTTTATAACCGCAGGTAATAAATGCAGCTAAAAGTACAAAACGCCGTTGTGAGTAGCCCTCTCTTTGTTGGGCCTGTGCGATTGCCCACTTTTCACCCCCTTAGAGCCGGCCCTGTATATAGAGAATAAAAGGTTTGTTTGGTAAAAAATGTATTAAATAAGTTTGAGAAAAAAATTTATTGTGTGCTAAAATTGTCTAAAAAGATAAGTATTATGTTAAAAAGACCACATTGCCCTTAATAGAAAAAATACTATATAATAATAGAAAAAAGATTTATAATTGAGAAGTTAGTTCACTTCCCAATTTGATTCGAATTTTAAGGCTTTGGTTGTATGAGCTATTTGAGTTGTCATTATCCATCTAATATGAAAATAAATTATATTATCATACAGATGTAACAAACTTGGAGATAAACCGACATGAATATGTGGGCTTACCGTCTGACCGGTATAACTCACATTTTGAAGGGTCCACCGCACAGACACAAGAAGTAGAGGCAAACCATGGGTTAACCTTCTGACGGTGTACCTCACATTTTACATGGTCCACCGCCCATATACATAACTAAGATATAATCAGTAGTGAGGTATACCCACGTTTGTGCAAGGTATACCATACAATGTTCCTGAACCATCTTTCTGAAAATTTTAAACAATTAACATAAACATCAGTACCTTGAAAAAAGCCTCTCTTCTCTAAAATTCCTTTGTCAATCTGCAACTGTACTTCTGATATTCTTCTTTTCTATGGTATTTTCAATTCTCACGGTGGTTCTATCTCTTATATTCAACAAGCTTTCTGCACAAAATTGATGATAGTTGGTAGAACAGGTGGATGCGTTGAAGACAATTAGTTCACACACAAAGAGAGAAAGTTGCGAGTGATAGATGGATATGTAATTTTACATCACAAAATCAAGTGTAATTTGGGTATGAAATCACATATAGATATTATCACTGTTCCCACAGGAGCAACTCACCTCTTGTGAGAACAATATCAGCTTATTACTGGGTCTATACACGTTTCCCCATATATATATATTTACCAAACATAAAATCCTCTAAGAAAAAAGTCTAGAGACATTCTATATAGACATTCTATATAGCTCTCTTCGAGAGAGTTTGAAATGTCGTTGCACCTTGGGTTATTAAAACCCCATTGTCCACTACATATGTGGTATGTACAACTATTTTGGAACGGATAGAGTGCAATATATGTTTTGTAAGATCGTTAGCTGTTCTTATTATTTATTACTCCTTCCGTCCCAAAATGAGTGTTTTGTTTGTCTAAATTTTTTGTTCCAAAATGAGTTTCTTGTTTATATTTTTAGGTTATTATATTAATGTTTTTCTCATATCACCCTTATCACTTATGCACATGGGAAGATTTGCACATGGGTGTAGGTGGAAAAGTGAGGGTTATATTGTAAATACACTAAATTATCTTGTTATTCTTAATTTTTGCAAAAAATGAAAACAAAGACACTCATTTTGAGACGGATGGAGTATTATTTAAGTTTGGTATATATATATTTTATAGACGGATCCTAAGATTATGGAAGCAATGGAGGAGATTATGCGTAGAACTCCAGCTGGACGACCTGGAGAGCCTAACGAGGTTTCATCATTGGTAGCATTTCTCTGCTTTCCAGCGGCTTCGTATATCACTGGGCAAATTATTGCTGTTGATGGAGGATTCACAGTTACTTAGTGGGTTTTTCCAGCTCAAATCATGTGAAGTTAATACTAGTTCGAAGTTGGTTCAATAATTTGTTATTACTTGTCTTCTTAGAGTGGATATGAATGTTCAGTCTTGATATTTTTAGGTGGATTTGGAAGGGTTTGTTTCAGAATGTACTACAGTGTCTTTTTCCGGATCAAATCATCTTAAAATCTGATGAATTTGTATTATCTCTCCAATAATTTGTTTTGTTCTTCTCCAATGCATGAGTTCTCTTTTATAATTTCAAGCTATTTTACAACCCCTATAGATCACTATATATTAAGTAGGGGCTCGAGTGTCTGCTCGAGAAACCATCTCTGACGTGAGAGTAAAAATTTACTCTACATAAATTTATATTGTCGTGTAGCCAAACCAAGTCTCTGCATACAAATCATCAGGGAGCACACAGGTGTGTAGCCAATTCCACGGTTCTGGCCTTTCGAATGCGCACATGCGTTGGTTCTATTTATGTGGTTCATGTATACTTTTCTATAAAATTTGACAAAATGTATTTATTTGTTACATTAAGTGAAAATTCATACAAAAAATGTTGGAAATCTATTTTGCTATCTTCTAAAATTAACATCAAATCTCACCTGTGGCTGTAGCCTGTAAGGTTCAAAATATGGTGAACCCATCGTATCAATCTTGAATGGTGTTGTCCATATGATTGAGGTTGGAATACAAGAGTGATTGTAGACCTCATGATTTTCACAGTAGTAGCTACTTCCATCTAGGGCCACTTATTAATTTCCAGTGGACCCAAATAAACCAAGATAAAATGAACCATAACTTGCACTCCGATTGAAAACTAAAGAGAGGTCTAGTGCACAAAACTAGAGAGTTTTTTTGTTTCTTTTCAGTAATAGGAAGTATTGAAAAAAATGGCAAAAGAAGAACAGTTGAGCAGCAAAGAAAAAAGATGGTCAGTCAGTGGAATGACAGCTCTGGTCACCGGAGGAACTCGAGGAATTGGGTTAGTAGAAATGTATCTTTTTTATAAAAATAATTGCTTGCTTAGCTTGTTCGTTTGATTTTTTTGCTGATAAGTTAATTGCACTGTAAACAAGCAAGCCATTGTGGAAGAACTTGCAGATTTTGGGGTTAGATATATATCAGCTGAACAATGTTGGGACAGCTACGCCTAAAGAAAGCACTGGAAGTGGGTGCCGAAGATGTGTCGACCATTATGGGTACCAATTTCGAGTCTGCATATCATTTGAGCCAACTAGCTGATCATCCAATGTTGAAAGCTTCTGGTTATGGAAGCATCGTTTTTATTTCCTCTGTCGCTGGCATGATGGCTCTGCCCATGACTACATTATACGCCGCATCTAAAGGTTCGGAAAAAACTTACAAAGAGACCTTGAAAAACTCAAGTACACACCATCAGTTCCTAGCTATTGCACATACTAAAACGTTTCATGTTCATGTTTTGTTGCTGCAGGAGCAATGAATCAACTTACAAAGGACCTAGCTATAGAGTGGGCCAAAGACAACATTCGTGTTAATACAGTTGCGCCATGGATTATTAAAACCACTCTCCACTACATTTATGGTACATACAATTATTTGTAACGGAAAAACATACTAATATCTATTTGATAGGATCGTTATTGTGATAATGACCTTTTTATTTATTTAAATATGTTATATATTGTCTTTTTATAGGCGGATCCTAAAGTTACAGAGATGGTAGAGAAGTTGATGAGTAGAACTCCAGTTGGACGGCCTGGAGAGCCTAACAAGGTTTCATCATTGGTGGCTTTTCTCTGCTTTCTCGCGGCTACTTGCATCACCGGCCAAGTTATTGGTGTTGATGGAGGATTCACAGTTACTTAGTGGTTTTCTCTTGCTTAAATCGTGTGAAATTAAGACTAGTTTGAAATTTATTCAATAATTTGTCACTATTAGTATTGTCTACCGTTCACAAATAATGAAATGATACGTCTTCTTATCATAGAATTGGAAAGTTAGGTCGTGGGTGGATTTGAAAGTTGAAAGTTGTTAGGAAAATGTGTAGATTAATAAAATGTGGGTTTGTTTAAGCATGCACAACTATATAATGAGCATATTAGCACATATTGATATATCCACCTCATAAATTAGTACATATATCCATTTCAATATATTAGCACATGATCAAATTTCTTTACTTTGTGTGTTAGTCGAGTTTCAACTAGTAATAATTTGACTGAGATCTTTTTACTATCTTTTTGTAATAAGTGATCACCATTTGTCGAGTCTCTTCCATACAACATGATAATCTAAAATTACGAAAATAATTAAAATGTTATAAATGTTAGAGGAGACAAGTTGAGAAGTGAATCCTGTATTTTCCTTTAACTTGAAATCAGGAACATACCAAACAAGCACTAGCAAAAGATTATATAAAATGAAAATTAAAATATTGGTAGAGCTACCACGTGTCGACCATATAGGGACAGCTTTATTTAGAAGTCGTAAGACGAAGAAAGGACTTGATGTTCCAGAAACTTCCACTGAAATCGTGGCTCCAATGGAATAATCAAAGTTGCGGCCCAGATCGTGCCATGTGTCTAACAGGAACAACGTGGCGTCCTACGTGGCACCCTCGATATCCATGTAAATGATACGCACCTACTAGTTTAGTAGACTTTTCTACTTCAGAGTTCAGAACAAAAATTGGATAGCCGGAGCTCATTTTCCTCTGCGATTTTCTCAGGAAAATACCAAATCTTTTCAGTAGAGAGATCTATCCGCTGTTCAATCGAAAAGCGATGAACGGAGATGGAGGAGAAGGAGATACGAAGGAATGCAAGGAGACCGTAGTTTACATGTGCGGCTATCTTCCTGGATCCGTGCCAGAAAAATCGCCGATACTCTCTCCGTCACTCGTACGGATCGACGGAGACTCGTGGAAGGATGTTTGCGGTGGTGGTTGTGGATTCGCGATGGCAATTTCAGGTGCTTTTTATTTTCTTCGAAAAACAGTCATATTCTGTTGTTTATGGTGGAATTTTTCGAGTTCAAAGTAATTAAATGTACAAATCGGAAACTAAGATTATGCAAGAAGAGAATCACATTTTAGGCTAACTTTGGATATTTCAAGCAACAAGTTGTAGAAAATGATAGTTATAGATTGTTCATAGATTGGGTTTCTGGGTAGATGTTTCAGTTCTCTTGTTCTAGCAGTGATCCAGACAGGAAACTGTTAGAATCCATGGTAAATACAGGTGTTTAATTTGTTTCTATTCCCCCAATATCTGAAACTAAAATGAACGATTAATTTTCCATGGAAATGTAGTGTATTCTGTTTGGCTGAAGTATTAATCTTAATTTTTGTGGAATCAGGTTCTGGAAAGCTTTTCACTTGGGGTTCAGCAGATGATGAAAGTCAAAGCTATATGACCTCAGGGAAACATGGGGTACTACACTGAGCTTTTAATTTAGTTTTGTCTATTTCTATCTGCTTTTTGGTTCAGGTGCCGAACAGATTTTTCCATCTTCTTACACTGAACTTTATTAAGAAAACTCCAAAGCCCTATCCTCTTCCAATGGAAACACCAGTAGTGAAGGCTGCAGCTGGCTGGGCTCATTGTGTTTTAGCAACAGGTTCCTTCTCTTCCAAACCGAGCTAAACAATGTGGAGTGTAGTATTTTTCTTCTCTACGAATAGACTATTATGGCCTCATATGTTAAAACAAATTAGAAATAAACTTGAGTTTGAACCCTGGATCTCATGGTCTACAATATGAACTGGCCTCCTCTGCTTACAGATGTTAATGATGATCTTTGAAATTCTATCTGATAAATTCTATCTTGCTTCATAACATTGCAGTTAACTTGTTCGTGACAATTTTGCGCATCTTTAAGATAATACACTATGTTTACTTTATTTTAGATTCCAATTGTTAAGGAGGAGATTAACAACATAGTACTTGTCTAGCTGATGTTTGTTTTGCATTTTGTATTGAACTAATAGTACAAAATAGCAGCACTCCTTTTTCATAGTAACACCTTTACTGACTAATCTTCCTATTCATTTTTCAAATTTCAGAAAATGGCGAAGTCTACACATGGGGCTGGCAAGAGTGTGTTCCTTCTGGGAAAATCATCCATGGTTTTGCTACAAGTGGAAACTTTCTAAAGGATGCTGTTGTTGACAAACAGAATTCCTTGCAAGCTGGACAAGGTGTTGCACTGAAACATTTCTATATCTAAGGATTAAACACAGTGCCCTTACAGTAATTGGAACTAATGTTGTGAGTTTTTTTCCCACAGTGATCCCACAGTCTGAAGCTTCAAATGTAAGCACAGGGACAGCTTCCCATCTTGACAACAGGAAGGATGGAGAGGAGATTGTGAAACGAAGGAGAGTATCATCGGCTAAACAAGAATCTGAAAGCTCTACTTCTATAGAAGACAATTTTGCAGTATCACCCCGTATTGTTACTCTGGGTCCTGGAGTGAAGATCACCACTGTTGCTGCAGGTGGGCGCCATACTTTAGTGCTGTCAGGTAAATTCACCCTGTCCTGTCACCTGTGCATGGCCCAAATGCTTATCATTTTCAGGGTAGTGGTATCTTCTTTGTGGTTACACTATATAGTTTTGTAGGTTGTATGAAGTACGGAGATGTGGGGATTTTTGATGTAAAGCAAGACAGCTGATGCATCATGTTTTGGTTGATGCATCATGTTTTAACCAAAGTTTCAGATATGGGACAGGTGTGGGGTTGGGGCTACGGAGGCGAAGGACAACTAGGTTTGGGTTCTCGTATAAAAATGGTGTCTTCTCCTCATCTCATACCTTGCATAGAGGCTAGTGCTAATGGTAAAGATAGGTCTACTATAGTTCAAGGAAGCGCAAGTTCATCAGCACAAGCCAGTAAAGTTCCTGGAAGTTATGTAAAAGGAATTGCTTGTGGAGGTCGGCATAGTGCGGTAATAACAGGTCAGCAATCGATGGAGGTTTTTCAGTGGTAACGTCAATGGAAGCACTTTTAGTTTTGATTAGAAATTTAGAATAATAGAATAGATTTTACTGGAAATTTGAGGACTAAATGTCTAGCAATGGTCTATCTCCATATTTCTTAGATCATATGTTCCAGATTTTACCTTTTCCTGCAGATGATTATTTTTCCACGTAACTCCGTTTCTCAAAGTCAGTTGAGACCTTGGCTTGTTCTTTTATGCTAATTATAGAGATTCCAATTTATCATTTAAAAGAAGTTTTCTCACTTGCTTCATTCCATTTGTTATCTGTCTTTTCTTCATCTGTAGATGCTGGAGTGCTACTTACTTTTGGCTGGGGGATGTACGGGCAGGTGAGCATTCTGTTCTCATCAGTAATTAACAACTCTTATCATGCATAGCATGTCACTTTTCCAATAAAAAAATACAAGTCCTTGATAGCATTGCTCTTATGAATATATAGTAAATTGTGAGGCAAATTAAAGAATACTTGAGCACTTGAGAATAGTCACCTAGAACATTTTCAGGACCAACTAGCCAAATTCATTGCTGACAACCCTAATAATTTTGGTGCAAAAAGCTTTTTGTCCACTTCCTGGAATGGATATCTCACCATTATTGGGGAGAGTATATATTTAAGGCAAGCCATTCTCTGTTTAACTAGTACTTTTGTTCCATTTTAATATCCACTATACCAAAATCTACACAAATTAGTTTTACAAGTGCTTTTTAATCATTGAATGTAGGCAATTTTTAGTCGATGTATGTAGGATCCTAAGTGCTTTTTAACTACTTACGCTAGTAGTTATTACAACTTTCAGCTTGCCTATAAAAAACAAAATAACAACTTTCAGCTTTTTACAATGGAACAATAGAAAATCAACCCTTATCAATTATTCATAATCATTCTAAACATCAAATATGACAGTCACTGAACGGTGGAAGTATTTCTCAATAAAGAGCTACATTACAGCATGACCAGGTAACATCTCTTAATAAGAAGAGAAGTGGTTCTTTCTCAGCAACTCTCCAAGAATGGTCAGATGACATGTCCTTTCAAAAATTGTTAGGCTTGCTTAGTTTTCTTCATTGCAATCATCTGAAGTTTTGTTTGTACCCTTGATTTAGTGTGGGCAAGGGAGTACAAATGATCAGCTTAAACCCACCACAGTATCTTCTCTATCGGGTATTGAAGTGAAATGCATTGCTGCTGGGTTATGGCATACTCTATGTATTTCTGTTGAAGGGCGAGTTTACGCATTTGGTGGAAATCAATTTGGACAGTTGGGAACAGGTGCTGATCAGGCTGAGGTACATTGCAAGGGTCTTTATAGTTTAGTTTTTTTTTTTTTTTTTTTTTTTTTTTTCTTTAGCAGCTAGCTTTCAGCTGTCGTAAGCAGCTTTCTCCTAGATGCAAATGGCATTTTTCCAGAGTGCTAGTTTCAGGGGGCAACTTTTTAGAGAGTTCACAGGGAAAACCAATTACTTTCATTCTCTTTTCTTCCTTGTACCTCTTATGTTCTTTATAACTAGGTCCATCAAACCGAGGCTTCAACTTGCATTTTTAAGTTGTTACCCCGTTTAGATCTGCATGCTTGAGCTGTTACAAAGCAGTCGGTTAGGCATGATTGGTTAGACCCATTGCTTTTTTCTTTTTCTTCTCTTTTATCCTTTTTTGTAGAATCACTGTTTAAAAGACATGTGAGAGTTTAACTACCTGTCTTTTTCTACATCAGACCTCACCTAGGTTATTGGATGCTCCAAGTCTGGAAAGTAAACATGCAAAAGTTGTGTCTTGTGGGGCTCGTCATAGTACCATACTAACAGGTATGACTCTGTAACCAATATTTGAGCCATCTTTTGAGGGTACAAATACATATACATGAGCACATCTTAGGGTGGCACACTGGTAAAGCTATGATGCTCCTTTCCCATACATGGTAACCAGAATTTTGATGGAATTAGTCATATTTTGCAACATCAGAGTATTAGACTAATCTGAAAACAGAATAGAGCTAGAGCTCCTAAGATCAGTTGAACCAAAGTGATGGCCTGTCTACAAGACCAGGATATTCTTGCAATGCTCAATACAAGATAATATTTAGTGTGGGCATGTTCCAAGCTGCTTTTGTGGATAAAGTTCAAATGAATTGTTGATAGTTCGTGAGAAGAAATTGGATACAGTCCTAGGTTAATAAAATGAGCTCTAACTTGTAACCGTGACTTGATTTTATGACCTATCTCTTAACTCTGATGTTGCTTTTGTTTGTGGTTCTTATAGAGGATAGCCAAGTATTTAGCTGGGGATGGAACAAGTATGGTCAGGTATAATATAATTCTATGAAACTAAAATGAGGAATTGTGTACTAACTATGCTTATGGTATTCACCTTCTTTTTTTCTTCATTTTTGTGGCATGCAGCTTGGCTTGGGTGATTCTGTGGATCGCAACGTACCTTCACAAGTTCCTCCAATTGAAGGTTGTGTGCCGAATAATGTTGCATGTGGTTGGTGGCACACATTGTTACTGGGTGAAAAATCCCTTTGATTCACACATTTTTCCTTAGAAAAAAGGTGACAGTTTTGTTCGGGCAGTGACTAGTTGGAGTGATTTGTGTGTTGTCACATGTACATATAAAACACCCAAGGGCATGTGTTTTGTCATTTTCATGCTGTCACATAAACTCCTTGAGTTTGTACACAAGCTATCTAGTCATTGTATCAGTGTTCATAAGGTTGTGACCTTCTTAATGGTAAATTTCAATACTAAGTAATGCAGATGAAAAGCCGGTTTCGATACTAAATTCAATACCGAGGTTGTAACCCGCCTAGCCGTTTTCGATCCTTGAGCATCCAAGCTTCACAAACGGTGTGGATTTCTAAAGAATGTTCATTGCTACGTACAAATGAGATTCTTAAGTTCTGTAAGATCTATTTATTTCCTTACAATGAGGTATGAAGAAAGGCTTTTGGGGAGCGCTTAATGCTTTATGTTATTTTAGTCTTTTTTGCTCCAAGAGCGAGTTGATGTGAATTGTTCGAGTAAATTCCGAGAGTTTGTCTAGTATGAAATCATACAGGGCTTGCTACGAAGCTTGCGGGAAGCTACTCCAAAATCCAAATTAACACCGTGATTAAGATTATAATGAAATTATTTAACAACCAAGTCAATTTTCTCAAAATCAATCCTCGTATTATAGGAATAATAAGATGGCATGAAAGTCCATGACATAGGCTTTGTCCCACCAAAAATACATTATATATGACACCTGAGGCATGTTGATGTGCCAAGATACAATTTTGTACTACATGGTTGTGCATCTTTTAGCCTATTGCGTTGGATTCATAGTTCAAAACAGATAATTATAATAACTTGGACCATCACAGCGTGACACCACTACCTTCACCTAACACATACATAAAATTATATAATATAAAAAAAATTATATATATATATATACATGATTTGAACCCTTCATCAACACATTCTTTTTTTGCTTTTATTGCTTACAAACTTGACTCATTGATCATGATTCATGAGGGTCATCATTATGTATGCTTTGAAGCTAAATGTTTGGTAATTGAGAATAGAAAGAGACCAGTCTTACTTCCTTTTTTTTTTTCAACTTTAGAATATAACATGTTTTTTTTCCGTGGATTCAATTCTTAAAAAAATATCAAATATTAGATTATGGCTTTTAAGTGTCGTTTCTAAGAAGCAAAAAGTTAGAAGAAACAAATAAAAAGTCGAAAACATAATATAACTTGAAAACCCCGGCTAATACATAGTCATTGAGAGTCTCAAAGCGAAACAGACAAGAAGCTCCATCCATAAATAAAATCGTAGGCCCTAGAACTATTGGAACGGGCTTGTCCATATATGATGCAAACAATGACTTCATTTACAATAACAATATGATACTATACACTGGAGTTGGTATTTGTGACGAAGCAACCAAACCTTAACTTATATCATATGTGTAATGTCAACGGTATTTAAAATAAAATTGTATTTTTATTTTTCACACTTCACAAAAGATAACATGCTTCATGGTCTTTTCTCTAACTTTTTTTAATAGATTTCTCAGAAAATATTTACGATAACTTTGCGCAATTAACTTAATCTTGATGTGAAGTACAAAATAATTATGAAAAGGTTTGGGAGAGGTTACAAGAATTTTATATAAATTATCAGTGTTTTTATCTAATATCCAAAGGCTTAACTGGATTGTTACAGCACAAAAATAGAAAGTTATGGTAACAACTCATTTATTTGGTATATCAGAATGTTGTATTTTGTGTGCACGGTTCACATCATATGAAAAGTAAATCTTTAATTCATCATTGGCTTGAAAAATCTGCAATATGATTTCGTATGATCTAGCTTTTTTAGAACTTGCCCGACAATTATACCAAAATCATTAAAGGTGATACTCTAAAATATAATCCATTTATTTATCTCTTCCGCACATAGCAGATGAATATGACCCTTACTAACAATGAAGAGCATTTGGTGCACGTATATTTCAGTGTCAACAAAAGTTTTAAGCGCACAAATAAAAGCACAAACGTTTGTATATATACTAACTTTTTTTAAAAGGTATTGTAAAACGGACTTATGCTCTCTGTTAGCATTTTAGGGTTTTGAGTCTTTTAGAGTTAGTTTTTCAGCAGTGACGGCTGTGAAGAGGATCGGAACGGCGTCAAGCAAGGCGACGGTCGGTGCAAGTGACAGCTGAGCCGCCGGAAATAGCAGCAGCAGACGAATAGGAACAGCAACAACAGGTACAAGCGGAAATGGCGAGTGGGTTAGGGCAGCGTTTGACCATGCTTTCACTGGGGGAGGAAGAGAACAGAGGACTGGAGATGGCTCCGGCGGAGCAAGGAAATGGAGTCGGGGGGAGACGCCATTGGCGGGTGGTCGGACGTTTTCTCACTCAGGCAGGCGGAGTGGTTGTAGGAGACACCGTTGATGATCAGGCGAGCCAAGATGAACATGCTCGCTTAGATGGATAGTTGCACAGAAGGATGGGCGGTGGCGGCTGGAGGCCACCGTGGGAGACCGGTATTCCCCGAGAGATGGTGGGGCGACCGGTGGTAGCATGGAGGGGGTGGTTCTCAGAGACATGAATGTCTCGTTCTGTCTTTGCCTTCGTGAGTCTCGTGTTAGGACCCGGGATGCCTAATAGGGTTTCGCAATTACAGCTTGATTTTTCGATTTCAGTTGTTGGTTTGTTTTTTATTTACAATTGTAATGAGGATTGGTATATCCCTTGCTTGGATCGAACCTGCGATGATAGGGCTTTATGCCTCTATGTCCATGTCTGGTTCGAATTAGTAGAGTTGCAACTGTTAAGTGTATTTGCCTTCATTTATTAATGAAATTAATAAAGTATTTTCGTTCAAAAAAAAACTTTTTTTTAAAAGGTTAATGCAATGCTATTACTAAAGAATTGAAAGTTCAATACACTGGAAAAAGAACAAAACAAAACAAAATCGAACTAACGACGTAATCCAAACTAGCAACGAGAAAAACAAAAGGAAAATGCTCCTTAAACCAAGCAAGCCTCCAAAGAAGATAATGTCACGTGCCCAAGCACTTTCAAGTAAAGCAAATCGTGGGCACTTGGTAAACTCTTCCCCCCAATTTGTCGGGAGCCTGATCGACCACTTCCTAACCAAACCAACACCATGCTGAATCAGACCACCCGTTACCAGTCGATCTTGTAACTTGATCCTATCACGAAGATCACCGTCTCCACCTGCTACTTTTTGTGAACCTGGACTGAACTCTAACATAGTCACAATCTTCGCTGCTGATGTCGATGCCCCTATAAACTTCCGCTGCCATCGCTCTAACCACCACTTGCCGAACCTTAGCCGCCACAAATGAAAGCAATCACCGCCTCCCTACATATCTTGATGGTATTACTCTCATGCGAGAGATACGAGTACTCCAATAGATAAAAAAAAATCTGACAGATGGATATTAGTGATGACTGTTTTTAAGAATATTGCCTTGTAAATTCATGTAATATTGAAATACAGCCGTGTGACAACCATCAAATTCAATAGTTGACAATTAAATTAATACAAATTAAGCATTAGCAAGCTAGCTATCTATGTACACTAGAAATACAAGATATACACAACATTCCTTCTTTTGTTTGCTTTTTACTCTATCTTCATATGTAGGATTATTAATTTGCTTAGGGAATAAGCTACCAAATTAGATTAGCGTCATCTATCAT
Organism: Pelargonium australe; assembly: GCA_036897465.1. Taxonomy (NCBI): domain Eukaryota; kingdom Viridiplantae; phylum Streptophyta; class Magnoliopsida; order Geraniales; family Geraniaceae; genus Pelargonium; species Pelargonium australe. Next base: position 1,569 of record JAYMTH010001232.1, on the reverse strand, counting down.
TAGATACCTTTAGAAATCTAGTATGTGAATAATAAATATGATTGGACTGTCAAAACCGTATGTTTAGATAATGTTGAGAGTTATTTTTTTAAAATGTCAAACCATATCCATTTATATATAATTTAATTTCCCAAATCATAGAAACATTACAGAAACTCATTGCAAAGTTTGATTCTTTGAGGCCATAAAAATGATTATTTGCATTCTAAATGGGTCTGGGTATATTAAAATAATTAACTAGTTTTTTCTCCTGACGATGTCCGAGTTTTTTATAAACTATTATCATTTATTATGTGATAAATTAAATTATATGTTTTCTCATTTTTGTGTGTAATTTATTGCCATCATATAATTTCATGTTATTATACTTCCTCCGTCCCAAAATGAGTGTCTTGTTTTATTTTCACTTTTGTCCCAAAATGAGTGTCTTGTTTCCTTTTCTAGTAAGTTAGTTATGCATGAATTGTCAATATTATCCTTATAAAAAGTTAGTTTAGATCCCTCAACACATGATCATGAGGATAAAATAGTAAACATACCACACTAACTAACTTCTCCTTATTTTTTCTCAAAATAGAAAGGATGACACTCATTGTGGGACGGAGGGAGTAATATTTAAGCCAAAGGTTCTGAAGTCCCCCTAGCGTGTAATGCGTTAACCATTGACAAGGTGTATGATCCAACTATTACATCTTGTCAACCTTACTCACCCATCTCTAAATGACTTCACAGATCGACAACGTCTCCTCTCAAATAGTATGATAAGTTTTAGAAAACTTACCCACATTTACTCAGACTACAACGTCGATATTCACCTTAAGCCTGCCCTTAGGGGGTCGCTGCCAACCCACCACCACATTGCATGGAACACCAGATGAGGTTGGTGGATCCCACTCCACCTTCCTCACAGCGGATCCTTGCATGATCTCGCCTCTTACTCCATCCTCATGAAAGTGATTGTGCTAACTCGAATCCTCCTCCTCCACCAATGTTGCTAGACGCCAATTTTTTAGGTTTCTCAAATGGTCCAAGCAACATATTGCAAACCTTTCACAAGAACATCAATAGAATTTTTAAAAAGAAACTTGTCGAAACATTTGATCGAAGAAGAGCAATCCACTATCACGCTCCCAACCCACCCACGACCAATAGTTTCGGGCGAAATGACAAATAATAAGTGGGATCTCAACTCTAATATCGTGACCCACATTAGGGACACACATGAGACATCTCCACTTTATACCATCTCCTTCCATAACTTGCAAACTACTCGATAGAAGTCTCAAACTAAAATGTTTGATTTTTATATAAAAAAGAAAAAAGAAAAATGGAGTGTCCACAAGCGGACTCTACTAAATATGTAATTAATTATAAATGTATGATATCAAAATTAAGAAAAAAAACATGAAAACTTTATGTAAAATTAATATTAATTATCAAATAGTTTAGTGGTCAAGATTTATAATTTTTATAAGGGGAAATTGCAGATAGGTACTCTGAACTAAACACCTTTTGCATTTTACTACCCTGAACTTTAAGTTGTAACTTTGGGCTACCCTAAACTTGCCA
>JAYMTH010001231.1:0-15744 GCA_036897465.1 Pelargonium australe | reverse complement strand
GGGTTTCACTTGCACCATTATATTTAGCCTTCTCATTTTATATTTATCCGATGTGGGACTCATCACCCACTTCAACACTCCCCCTCACGTTCGAGTCTCACATTTTTCTTTTATCGGTGAGCTCGACACGTGCACAATCGGGAGCTTTATAAATCGGCACTCCCCCTCACGTGTAGGCATTTCTCTTCCACACGTGGGCCGCTACAGGCATATCCATCTGCAAGCGGGCCGGAGACCACAGGTGGAGGCAACATAAACGGGCCACTTTCGGGCCAAGGCCTGTATCAAAGTCTGCTCTGATACCATGTTAAATTTCATTAACGGGCTAAATACAATGGTTTGTGCTCTGATACCATGTTACATTTCATAAATGAGCTAAACATAATGGTTTGGGCTTTCCATACTAAAAGGTCAAACTTATTAGTAGAGTTTCGCATCCACCATTTTATTTAGCTCATTGTCTTTCTATTTTACCAATGTGGGACAATACCCCACTTCAACATAACTGTTTATAAGTTGGAATGTGAGGATTTTGTTCAGTTGTAAAATAAATCCCTGATAGCATGGGAAAGTGAAGTACCTAAATGCACGATAAAGAGGACGATACCACAGCACATAGCCTCCTGGAACTCCTGAAATGAAGTAGATAACAGCTAGGAACCAGATTTTTACCGCTGCATAAGAATAAATAAACAAAGAATCAGTTCAGGAAATAAAGAAATTATATTATTAATTTTAAAGTATAACAGGAAAAGTGTCAGTCTTCCAAAACTAACGTTCCCCTTTGATCCATGCCGTAGTAGTAGCTATTATATTCCACAAAAGGCAGAGAAACAGCCCTGCACAAAAATGCTTTGCGTTAACTGATGATAGACCTTTTGCAGCTTTCATGAAAGTAATATACACACAGGAAGTAACAAAGAAAAGTCAATTGACTATGGGCTAGAAACAGATAATAATCCAAATAAAAAAACCATGAATTCCAGACAATGCAATCTCAAAGAATATAGTAATAGATATTTCAGTAGGGAACAGAACCAACTTGATCAACTAGGTAAGATTCAGATAACTCACACTAGTCATATGCAGATTTACTAATCTTTTAAATTTCTGTGTGAGTATAAGATGAAACAATGAGGATAAATAAACACCTATGTCAAATATTACATTGAAAGCTAAGCACACTAGTTTAATACAAGCACAATTACAGAACTGGTTGCTCTGTGATGTGACTTCAATAGTTCATTTGCTTGTGAGTGGTCATATCCAACCAAGCAAACCTCAAATATATTGTGGAATTTTATCAGAAACCTATTAAAAAATCAGAGCTCACTATACACCAAAATGTGTAAGCAGCAAAGTTATAAATGATTTAAGTTATAGCAAGTTAACAACTATCTTGCATGTCTTGCTCTTACACGAGGAGTCGTGTAATTTAATCCAAAGTGAAATTAGCATGTGCTAAAATCGTAAATTTGGTGTGGCTCTAGTCACGTTACTCATCCGAAATGGCTTCAGATGCACGTGAAATAAACATACTTGCTTTCGTACTTTTTAAGATTTGTATTATATTTGCCCTGCAAGATTTATATTAACAATATAACATGACTGCATGCACTAATACTGTAAAATTTAACTCTACATGTCAGTAACTTAGAGAGTAGTGAATTATTGTCTCAAAGCCATGTGAACTACTATGATAAATGAAGTACTAAGCCAGTGGTCATGACCACACATATTGCAATACTTCCATATTGTAAGAGAACTTGTTGTATTTTAAACTATTGATCCTTCTATGTAGGTAGCCTGCTACACCTTTACTTGAGCTTCCAATACATCAGAAGAGTGATGGAGCCATAAGATGGTGACCCCTAGAGGCATAGATGGAAAGGCTCACTTGCTCAACATGAGATCCAAGTCAATGGTTAAAAGGGAACTTGCAGTAAGCCAGCTGATACCCCAGACTTTCTCAATTCTCGTTGACAGTTCAGCACTACCATTCCCATATGTAGACTTAAACCTAACAAGCAGTGTAGCCCTTATCAATTAGGAATTCACACATCTCATCTCAGTTAGCATGCAGTTCAACCATCAAGCATTTGGAGAACAAAACCCAAATGAGAGGCATCCTACCCTACTTTATATGGTTAGACAATGATATATAATAAATTACTTGTATACACCACACTTCACTTGTAGGCTCATATCTACCTAAAGGTTTGGTTATAAGTTGCAACAACTGGATACTAAAGTATTGAGCTTAAAGTTAAAACCATTCTAGATGCTTAAGTCTTGTAAACGGTGCCTCAAGATGTGTTTTTTTGAAGTCAGTTCATTGGAAAGATCCACACTATTCTATTTATTTAACCGCAACAGGAAAAAACACACACACACACACACATATCAAATCAAAGGGCACATGTAGGCCAGCAGTTCCGTAAACCAAAAAGCAAACGAGTTGCGCATGCATGCACATATGTCATATGCAGATTGTAATCAAATATTTATACATCAACTTGTGCATGCAAGAAGTAACTTTAATTTTATACATCTAAGCATAATGCAATCAAGCAAAGCCTGACATACCTAGCAATGTTGAGAACGCAACATACTGCAACTTTTGTAGATGGATCGGTATTTCATTTGCAATATCATGATGAATGATTGGGAAAAAAGGTGGCCAGTTTTTTTCCTCAATAACAATTCCAGCTACAAAACAAATGGGAAGACTGAAACTGTGAGTTTCAAAGCAAAAGTAACAGTGCTACACAAAGCAAGATAGAAGTTAATCAATTCCTTTGAACTCTAAATTCATGGTGGAAAAGAAGGAAACAAAGCAAAATATGAACAATTAAAATATTTAATATAAAAATTTACATATATATGTCTAACAATTACAATGAACTATTATACGTCATAAAAAGTGGGCTCTCCTAGATGCGCGGATGATTATAGTTTAAGGTAGCCTTAACAGGTATTAAATGGAAAGACAACAATTTAGAATTATAGATACCCAATTTCTTACAACAAAACAGTGCATGAGTGTAATTGCACTAATATGTCAAATTATTGAATCAAGCCACAACTTCAGCTTGTTACTATAAGATCACAAAGCATTCGCATAACATCTAATTCAAAAGGATCAGTTTGCAACACATAAGCCCAGCTACAGTTAAAAAAAATAAACAGGTATAGATTACCTCGAGCTGCAGCATCTTCTTTCCTTTTCACTTCCTGCATAGCAGAAAAAATGAAGAGCAAAGGTCATAACAATTCAATTCAATAAAAAGATGAAGTTGCAAATCATGAGTTGGGCCATCATATTTAAGGAAGCATCAACAATATAGTAATAATAGACAGACACACTGCACATACAGTCAACAGAAAACGAAAAAAAAATCTACCAAAAGTTAGCATATAAATAACACAATTTTTAGGGCCCAAAACCCATGTAAGAGCTCAAATTGTGTTAGGTTGGAAATGAGGAGAAGGTGGTTGTTAGAGTGGCAGTAAATCAGGAGATAGAAGACCTTAATAATATGAATCTTAGGATTGAGTTGATTCTTAGGATTTTTGATTGAGATCTTTGATTGACCTTGATTGGCTTTATTTGTACTACAAATTGGGTTTCACCAATTGCGGATAATATGAATTATTTTCCCTCGACTTCCCAAATTGTGTTATGCCCATTGTCATAAAAGTAACAGCATAGCAATTTCCAAGCAGTAAGCACACAGCAACAAGTTATCCATGATAACATATTAACAACAAATCACCACATAATACATTAGACCCTTTTTGAGTTTCTGACGCCCTTATAGTAGGAGGTTGATCTGTTGGGAACAACCTAATATTGGTTTCATAAATGGTACGAATAGAGTCAAAGAATCAATTCCCATTAAAGAGCATTGGGTTTGAGCAAGCCCTGGATCAAAACTGCACTGGAGCAACAAGGCCGTAAAAAGTCTTATCATTAAATACCTGTTCTCGCTTTCTCAATTCAGCTTCCTTAGCCTGAAGCTCTTTCTCTTTCTTTTTCAAATCCTACATTCAAACAGGTAAGTATGAAAGAAAATAACATCAGCTAAGCATAAATAGGGAAAAAAAAATTGAGATCAAGACTGTAGAGAGCATGAAATGACTAGTATAGATTCACTTGTTTATCAACCTGAAATCTTGGTCCTGTAGAAGCTGTATCAAGAGGGATATCAACTGATGCGCCACTATCATAATGGAAACCTGCTGGTTCAGGAGGAAGAGGTGAAAGCCTTGAGTTTGTTCCAGGATTCTAAAAACAAAGAACATGTGTATGAAAATACTAAAAAGGGATATCAACACCAAATGAAAGAAACTAGTGCTATATCCATATGAATAATACTGAATAGCATAACAAAGAAGTAAATGAAAACGCAAACTAAATTTATACACAGCTAAAATATGCCTAGAGCTATGGGATTTGAGGGGGAAAAAAACTAGAAACTAATCTGGTATGCAAGCTACACCAACAGAAAGGTTTCATAACCACAATGAAAACCATTGAGGAATCAACATTTAATGGACTGAAGTTTCATCACAGGTGTTAGCATTACACTGTCCGAGTTCTTTATGCTACTAAATAACAAATAAGCATCAGCTAAAGGTTAATTCAGAGTTGGTATCCATGAGACATGTAGACTGAGAATGTGACTGAAGTGTATGAGGCAGAAAGAATGGGCCAATAACAATCATCACAATGAAGTCTATAGGAAAGTCAGCATAGACCACCCACCTCATCCAAAAAAAATACACTTCAGAAAAACAAACCGGTCAAAACACTGTCTGTGTAACACTCCAAACAAAATGTGGTACAACACTCAACCACAAAACTGAAGATTTCTATGACAATATATATAGACAATATCATCTTCCTGATGTGTAAAAAGCACCCCCGCTAAAATTTGACTGCCCCGAATCTTTCCCCCAACCAGCGGGCTCCTGCCAATAAAAATTCACGACCGATAATCAGAAAAAAGACGTTCTGTAACACACTGATTCCATTACAGTTATAGACCAATGAATTGATTAAGCTTATATGCGGTGACAGAAGCATAGCAATTCAGCTTCAGCATTAAATTACAACGCATGGAACAAGATCCAGACCACAACAATCATGGAAATCCAGACTAATGAGTAATAACAACTACAAAGCATAGGTTAACCAACTGCTCCAATATCCAGAAACTCTATGAAGGCAAAATCTCCAAATCCAGAACGTGCCTTTACTTCTAAATTCATAAACCATCAAAACCCAGCTAAATTCACTCAAGCTACAAGTCAAATTCAACTTTAACAACATTTCAATTTAAAAATATATATATATAGAAATAATAACTATGACTAACAACAAAGCATAAGCAAAGCAGCGTCCCCAAAACAGAAATCGCAGTCAGGAAAGCCCTATAAACCCAGTACGCGGCTTCAATAGTAAACTCATAAACCATAAATATATAAAAATCTAGCAAAATTCATTGAAGAAATAAAAGTCAAATTGAACATCGAGTACACAGAAAATAACAAAAAAACCCAGATAGAGAAAGTGAAGGAAACATACAGAAAAGGGGTTAACTTCGTCTTCTTCGAAAGGATTAGTATCGTAGCGGCCAGCCATGGGGTCTGCAAAAAGATATCAGAAACAGAAATCTAGAAATTAAGAAGAGAAAAGATCGAAGGTTCCAAAGAGGAAGAGAAACAAGCTTGTAAGAGAAGAGACAAAAGGATCGAGATTGGACTTTTTGCACAACAGAGAAGGAGAAGAAGAAGACTGACTTGTCTTTGGTCAGCAGCATAAGCGTTGCCGCTTTTGTCTGTGAGTGCGTGTATTGAAATTCAAAGGGGCAGCGGGAGAAAGATAGAGTACGCTACGGTGTAATTTTATCATGCACACCAGCGATGCACCGCCTTCTCTCATATCTCTATAGTATATACACTTGGTGGCGGTTGCAGATTATGGGAATATAGTTTGGAATGTGATAGTTTGGTCGGAGCTCTTGGATCGACCTTCGATTTTGCTGTCGAATCAGATGGCATGCCAAATGGTGATGGTTGGTTGGCAAAATCTTCCACGTGAATGCCTTAAATTTCAAGTGCATTCATTATTAGTTATTTGTGCTATTCAAGCTAGGAGAAGATTCTAACACGTTCAACTTGAATATTCAACATTATGAGGAGGATTTTAATGCTTTCGTTTTGATTATTCAATATGTTTTAGTCATTATATCTTAGTTTGGTAGTCTATATATTTTATTTCCGGGTTGGTTAACGAATTGAGTAGCTCACAAGTTAAGTTTTCGGTCTCTTTATCATGGTTGTCTGGGTGAACAGGCCTTCAAAACTCCAATTTTATTATTTTTGTTGTCGCCCGATTTAAAGTAATAAACTGTTTAACTAAGGTAAAAGTCTTAATTTGGTCTTCAACTTTGATGTTTTGATCTAATTTGGTTCGTGAATTTATTTTTAACAAAAAATAGTCTCTGAACTTTCGCGTTTCGCCCCAATGTGGTCAATGAACTTTATTTTTATCCGAAATGGTCCGGGAACTTTTACATATTAATCTAATTTGGTCTATAAACTTTGCTTATTCTCTAATGAAAAGACCATTATGAGTCAATATGTGAAAACTCATGGATCATATCGAGTCAAAACATAGTTTAAGAACTAAAAAATGTGAGTGAAACACAACAATTCAGAGACTATTTTTGGTTAAAACTATTAAAAATTAAATTAGATCAAAACATTAAAATTTGGGAAACAAATCGAATCTTTTACCTTTAGCTAACTATCTATGAATGGCGTGCACTTTTTATTTTTGGGTTAGTATTTTTTTTTTTTGAACATAACCGCAAACTTATATTAAACGATGGAAGCAGTATTACAAAAGTGATTAGCAGTCCATAACTTTGAGACTCCTAATCTTCCAAAATTGGCTAGTTTATCAGCCTTACAAACCAACTGCCTATCTACCAGCCTAAGAGCTAATTTACAAAAAAACATATTTAACAGAAACATAATATCTTTAATAACATAACTACATGAAGAGTTTTGGATGTATCCTTCATTAATCGACCTGAAAAGATTGGAGCAATCTGTTAGAAAAATAGGATTGTGAAGCTTAGTGTGGATGCAATACAGAATGGCTGCTCTGAGTGCAATTGCCTCGGATTCAACTGGTGACTGTGAAGGAATAGATAATGCCTGTCTAGCAACAGAGGTATTTGAAAAACTAATATCCCAGCCAGCCCCCCCTTTCCCATCCTTAAAGCTTCCATCAGTCCGAACTATGGGTCTAGAGTGAGCTATATCCATCTGACCTAAACGATGTAAAGGCCTGGTGGAGACAAGGACTCCAGATTTTTGAAAAAGTTCAGATGATTTCCAGCTTTCCAAAGAAGATAAAATTAAGGAGTTTGTAACAAAAGGATGAGGAAGACAATCCTTAAAGATCATGTCGCATCTTCTTTTCCAAATGAATCAGGCAGTGCAAATGATTAGGATACCAATATGCTTAGACTTGATAAACTGGACACAACAGGACCACCAGTTTTCCACAGAAGACCATTCAGATGACCTAAAACTCATACCAGAAGTAAACCAAACAGCCCTGCTATCCGGGCAAAGAAAAAGGCAATGTTCCAATGTTTCCTCAGCAGTATTGCATCTACTACAAGTATTGTGGTTGAGCAGTTTTTTAGAGAAAAGATGAGAAGACACTGGTATTGCTTTCCATAAGCATTTCCAGACAAATACTTTGATTTTTTCTGAGATTTTAAGACTCCAAATGCGACTCCAACCCATATTAACCCTTGCAGAAATTTGAGAAGGGATCTCTGAAGATAATAAATGGAAATACCCTTGTTTGACTGAGTACTGACCTGACTTAGACACAGACCATGAAATTTCATCCTCTACTGGAGCTACTAAGGGAATTTTGATTGCTGAAACCTCAGGAATAAATTGTGATCCTAGAAGATCCCTAATTTTATCCTGCCTCCACTCATGATTTATTGGATCTATGAGTAATGCTACGACAACACTGTTTAAAGGAACTGACAAATTAGCATAGTAGGAGTTGGTGGCATGTTTTATGATACATCTCTTTCTAGAAGATATATAGATGGTGCCGTCTTTTTTCATTCTACCAACCTCTATTGTGTTGATGTAGAGAAATGATTCGTTCATGTGTTTTATTTTCATGTGTTTTTTATGTGTCATACGTGTCAGTTTCTTATTGGCTGCTTTAGTTTTAGACCACCTGGTTCATTAGTTTGGCTTGTTTGCTTGTTAGCCGGCGGTTTGATATTAGGTTGAGCCAATAAATTGGTTATATGTACATACAGTTATATTTTTGGGTTTTTTATGGCACAATAAAAAAAATTAAAAATACACATATGAGTTGGTATTTTTTAATTGTCGTTTGTTTTTCCGCCATTTTGTGTTCGTTTGAAGTCTGATTCGATTTCCATTTGAACGGTTGTGTTCCTTGTAATTAAATCTTTAATATGAATAGCATATTGAATTTTTTGGATGAGTTAAATTTTAAGTCATTTTGATAAGTTCGGGATCCTTGATATATGTTGACCGACTTGGGAAACCACACTGACTACTAAAAAAATTTCATTACGAGTCATTGGATGTCTTGTATTAGTATTTTAGAATCATACGTGCAAAAGTTCACCAAAATCTAACAGGTATCAAACCAAATCCAAATGATTATAAGTTAATGATCAATATCGTTTTTTGCACGATCGACGATCCAAACGATCCCGATTGCTCCAAAATTTCACGCAACCTCATTTGTTCACATTTTATAAATATCGGATCGTTCAATTTTTTTTTATGAAATCCCAAGTTAATTTAGATTTCTCAAACGCCGTTTACAACAACTTTGTTATTAAAAGTGTCTACAACTAGTAGTGGTCACTAGAAAAATTACATCAGCTATTACATTTTTATTTCATTCCGAGCCGTTGGATGTCATCTATTACTATTTTAGATCGTACCTGCGAAGTTTCACTAACATCTGACGGGTATCGAGCCAAATCCAAACGATTTTAAGTTAACGGTCCACGCCATTTTTTGAACGATCGACTATCCAACGAGCTCTGATTGCTCCAAAATTTCACGCACCCTCATTTGTTCACATTTTCTTAAAATCGGGTGGTCAAAATGTTTTTATTAAATATCGTATATATCTAGATATCTCAAAAGTAATCTACAACAACTTAGTTACTTAAAATGTTAACAAGTAGTAGTGTCCACTTGAGAAACCTCATCGCCGAATAAATTATTTTTTAACCCGAGCCATTGGATGTCTTCTATTACTATTTTAGATCATATGTGCAAAGTTTCACCAACATCTGACGGGTATCGAGTAAAATCAAAGTGATTCTAAGTTAACGGTTCATATCGTTTTTTGCACGATCGACAATCAAAACGAGTTCGGAATGCTTCAAAATTTCATGCACCCTCATTTATTTACATTTTCTTTAAATCGGATGGTTCAAATTATTTTTATAAAATCCTAAATAAACATTAATGTCTCTTACAACAATTTAGTTACTCAAATGTCAATTAGTAATGCCTACTTAGATAACCACATCACCCAAATTAATAAGACAATATATAAATCGAAACATATCTAATAACATTTGAAATCTAAATTACAAAATTTGTAATAGTTAAATTCCCTATCATTTTTGCATTTTTAAAAAAAAATTCCCACTAAGAATTTAAACCCCATCTTATTGTTATTCATTTTTAAAAGTATTTCCCAAGAACCTTAGACCCTTCTTTTATTTTCGGACATTAACTCAATTTAATGGCTGAATTTTGAACAAAAAGTTAAAATGTTGGTTGAACTTTCAAAAATGACAAACTAGTAGCTAAACTGATACCTAACTTGCAATTAAATTTCAAAAATGACATCATATTTGCAATTAACAGTTAAAGTTAACTGATATCTAACGATCGTCACTAGTTTGTTTAAGTTCTAAAAAATTCAACTACTAATTTGTCACTTTTGAAAGTTCAGCCACCACTTTCACGTACTTTGACATGGTAGCCACCAATTTGAACTTCAGCATCTAGATGTATCAATTCAACCACTAATTCGGTTGTTCCAATAGTTTTTAAATATTCAACAATAAATTCATTAAGATTCCAAAAACTTCATAATGATCCCAAATTTGAATGGTCTAATTTATTTTTCAAATTTTTTGATAATATTTATCATCATCGATGTAACATTTACTTTAATACTTCTAAATGTTTCCTATTGTGATATTAAGTAACTATACTAAATTAAATCGATATAAATTATGTAAATTGTTGTATTCATTCATATATCACCCCGTATAAAAAAAATTAGTAACCGAACGATTATCGTCCTTCCATCGAATAAATAACTCATTGGACACCAAACATATGATAATTGCATATAATGCATGCCCTTAAGATATATTCTAGAACATGAAACCTTCTGTTTTCTTTTTATTAGTTTCTTTTTTATTTATCAGCAAACGTATCAACCGAAACTCAAAGATGAGACATCTAGAAAAGCAAATTAAAACTTTTAAGATACTTGCCCCGATAATAGTTGGATTTTCTCAGTTTCACTTACTGCCGAAGCGACAGTACATCAGTTGTCTATGAATTAAAAACTCAGTAGAATTTTGAACTCAAAATTTTATGACATAAACTACAAGTACACCACATGACACAATATATATCCCTAAGATTGGAGTTCTTTTTCCCTTGTATTTGAGAAAGAATAAGCTCGAATTTTTAACAAAAGAATTTTGCACACCTTCAATACTCTCATTATGGATGGAAAAATAAAACTACAAACATCTCCCTAAGAAAATTAGGGTAATCCGTCAAACACCAACCACCATTTAACTACCTTTATGGTGATCCAATCTAAGCTACATGAAGAACAGAAAGCTTCTCACAGCTTTGGTGCATAATCATTTTGCTTCATCTCATCAAGCACCTCATGCTGCACATTCACCTAATCTGTATGTTCAGCTAATTCCTGCCGACAAATTCAATAAAAGAAGAGTGATATATTATAAACAAGAACTAAAATGGTAAGACCTATGTAAAGAAAAGCAGGGTGAAATAATAAAAATAACAATATATATTTTTTCAAATCCACAAAATCCAATCATGTGTCACCCCAAGAAAAAGTATTTAACGATGTAGCACAGAAACGAGAGACACAAATTCATGCTTTGAACCATGAAACAAACAATAATACAAAAGCAAAGTTCGTAGTAGCTACCAAGGAATGTTTATTTTTAATTTCACACATGAACCCCAAAAATTCACTTCCACATGCTACTTTTTGGTTCAAGAATTTCAACAGTATCATCATGCCATTGCTATCACTATGAAAGTATGAAGGCATAAACCAAATCAACAGGGTAAATATAGGAGAAAAATGAAATAGGCAAAAAAGGTAGTTAGTACGATCTTTTTCAGTGCCATGACGAATGGGTCGTTCTTTGAGAAAAATGGTGCCTCTCAAGGTGTTCGTGATGAAAGATCCAACCATGATCGTACATAAGTTGGACTGACAGCCAAACTACTGTCATCAGCAAAGATTTGAATGTTCTATCACTGGTGGCCGTAGATATGTCTTTTTAGAATATAATATACATCAGAGAATTAAAATTTATGTGTTCAACATAGCAAACTTTGCTGATCCTAGTAGGCATGGCAACTAAGAAGACGTTCTTGTAACCATGTACTGGAGAATAAAATGACAAGACCTCTACTTTTTCAATACATCAAATAAAAGTAAACCTTAAATGCATGAGGAACTAGCATAATATATTTGTGACCAAACAGAAACATTGGAATCAAAATCCACACTCAAATTGGTATGTATAATCTTACCGCGAGACTATCAACAACTAACTTGACACTTTTGATGATTGCAGTTTCATTCAAAATGTCTGCATAGGCAAAAAATTAAAAGAAAAAGTTCTTAGTACACATGGATATCTAAACACGAAAGCATAGCAACAAGGTGAAAAGGTTTTTAAGTCCAAAAACTTGGCCTGCTATCCAACAAACCTCCAGTGCTCTCTAACAATTCAGGTGGGGCAGAGAGAGGATGCATTGATTGGCATGTACATGAGTTGCAACAAAGATTGATATGGAACTCTTTCCTGAAGTCCCCAAAAACCGAACTTCATAACCAACTACTAGTGGATAACTTAAGGAGTTCACAACGAGCAGAAATAAATAGACAACATCTTTTAATGATTGTTAGATATCATTGTTCAGAAGAAATGCACATCAGCTTGGTCCTGCCATCCAAACTGTTGACTCTAAAATTAATGCTAGATGGAAGGTAAGAAGAAACATTAATATAAACATGACTTTTGACACAAAACCATGCATAGGAAATCTTGTCATGCTCCCTGAGTTGCCATTAATCATAACAAAATTCTATATGACAAATTGCATTTCAATATGAATGGGAATAAAGTGATTGAAAGTAGTTGAGTTAGGACCTGAATATTGGTGATGGTGGGAGACACAAGTTTCTTAGCAGGTTCTGGTGCTGAGACAACTAGCTTGTATCTGCAAGAAGTGAATATGAGGATCAGATGATAAATGACAATTGGAACATCTGTGCCAACTGCTATTACAAATCAATTTACAACATGTGAAGTCAATAAGAAACAAATGTACTTATTTAATACCCCAAAAAGGAATAAGTAAACTACTACAATAAGCAGAGAATGTAATAATCTCTAGAAGAGAAGGGGCTACAACAAGGACCAGTCAATCTTAATCTCCAAGATCTCCATTCCCCTCATGAAAAGATAGATTCTGTTTGACCAAAGGGAATTTCAATCTCCTACTCCTTTAAGACTGAGAGAATAACAATTTTACCATGATAAGGAAAGTACAAAGAAAAATAGGCAGGCTGTTTAGTCCCTCTACGGGAAGTAATCAATTCAAGGATTCAAAATAACATTGATATTTTAACTAATTTCATTATATGATAACAAGGGAAGACAGACTTCCACATGAAAGAGATAATTGATGTCAACATTTTAAACTCAAAAGATAAAACAGCTCAATGAATATAAACAACAGAACCAATTTAAGAGATGTGAATTCAGATGATGAAAGACGATAGTTGAGTGGATATAAATGCCGTTCCTAAAAAATATCTATCATTATAACCATGCTAAAGGAATGGTGGCTAGAGCATATAATATTCCATAAAGATTACAGATCATCTAGCTATTCACTAACCCGCCAGTAGTGGCAGTAGCAGGCTGACCAGTGGCATCACTCTGCTTGACATCAGCCAATACAGCTTCAATATCATCATTCTCATAAGCAAAATACACAGGATACTGCAACAAAAAAATTCCAATAAAATACAATTAAAACAATATAATAGAGAAAAAAAAAAAAAGGTTTTAAGTACACCAAACATCATAAGGCTGTATAAAAAGAAATCAGAAGTACTGCAAACGGTACATGAATTTTTCTTGCAACTTGCAAGGATTAACTAGATGAGTGTTTTTTCAAAGGACTAGACCTGCACAACTTGATCATTTTCTTTTGAAAATGAACAATTATGTAAATACGTAGTCATTATGAACATCAGTAATAGGTTTGCAAAAAAGAAAAAAATTAGATTATGTTTCTAATAATCAAGGTAATTAAAAATAACAATAATGGCCTTCATCCTTATGTACTATACTGGGTATGTTCTAGGTGTCTTTTCTGGTCATTAAGAGTTACGACCCTTCTAGTCATACTTCCAGTGGGGTATCACTAAGCTTCAGTGTAATTGCAATATGTGTGTGTACATTCTCATCTACAACAATTCAGTACCATCAGTTACAGAAACGACCCATCAGCTGTCTTTCTCAATCTTATAGTTTCCAGAAGCTTCATGCCATCAATACCACTCTACCAAAGACTCTTGGGTTAACTTTCCAACCAAAGCAGCATAAATAAATAAATGAATAAAAGGAACCCAGTAAGCCAAGTGATATTCACTAAAAGATCCAAGGAAAAAAGCTTCATCATGATATGTACACAGTACACAAACTAAAGCTACTTGAGTGGTCAGGAATAAAATTAATATGGAAACTTAAACACAATTAATAAATAATGCACCCCACATTTCCATATTTCCTATGTGTGCTTATATTCTTTGCGGTAAATGCCAAGACTAAGTACATATAGGCAAAGCAGCAGTAACCTTGTACATTAAGAAAGATGATATTTCATCTCTACTTCACTCACAGGTATTTTAGCATGCACTAGTAACTTTTCAAGTTCCACCAAGATGTTCTTCATCAGCTCTTTTTCATGAGTGCTCCTAGTTTCATCTTTGTTTTCTAAACTAAACATCTGAGGAAGAAAAAACAACAAGCCTCCCAGTGGCTGTCTTTGAGAAATATATTCTGCAAGTGATTGCCACAAAATAATAATCTCAGTTAGGATACAGAGCAAGAGGTAAAATACTCCATCAATTTTATACAGGTATTATAAAGAGAAAAAATATAGTAGCACTTAGAAAAAGATGCTATTCAGTGTCGAACTAAAAGAGGAGAAAAGGAAGCAAAGTAGAAATAAGAACTGCACAAATGAAACTTTTGCAAATGAATCTTTATGACACTATTTCATTATCAATTTGCTTCGCATGCAGTTTATTACAAACTCAGTGTACAACTTCTTATCAAACCATTCTAAGAACAAATCTATTCACCTAGTGTCTTCCATTCATATGAAATCATGAATCAGCTAATTGTGTCTCTTGTAATTATTCATTGGCAGTAGCATTATGGATAAAAACAATGATTCAATGCTCTTATTTATCCTCCAAATCTTATATACTTCTTATTCAGCCAACCTCACAACAATTTCAGTACAGTTAATTACTGAACTTCATATAGCATGATTAACTAACAACTAAGGAGAAACCAACAAAGAAGTGATTGATTATGCACATCACGAGATTTAATGATTTAGATCGGCAATACAAAGAATAACTTATGGGTTTGCAAACAAAACTAAGCAACCTATAACTTTCTGTAAATAGAAATCAGAAAGCAAACCAATGATGCAACAGCAGTACTCTTTCTGCAGTACCATAATGATGAATCAATCCCTAACTCCATTTAACGGTCCAATAAACTTATTTAGATTCATAAAATATAAATTAATACAAGAGTAAACCAAAAAATCAATCGATTTGTCAACAACTGTCACAAGCTAGATCAAGCTTCAAAACCTTCTAAATATCAGTTGTTAACAAAAGTTCACTTGTGCCTTCAAACACAA
This sequence comes from Pelargonium australe, assembly GCA_036897465.1. Classification (NCBI taxonomy): domain Eukaryota; kingdom Viridiplantae; phylum Streptophyta; class Magnoliopsida; order Geraniales; family Geraniaceae; genus Pelargonium; species Pelargonium australe. The sequence goes on along the minus strand of JAYMTH010001231.1, from coordinate 384 downwards.
ATAAAAATAATCAAATGGTTACTGCAGTAGATAAAAATATACAGCCATGTGCTTGAAATGTGTTCACAACTTAAACATATACTTTTAAATTGTATTTTTTCCTTTTATAATGAAGAAATCTAATTTTTGTGATTGCACATTTTAACTGTCTGAATGGTTAATCCATATATTGTTACTGTAAATGGTAAAGCAATATATAGAGTCATGTTTGTGTCAATTTATGTTAAGATATATATCCTAGTAACCGAACAACTTCACAGGGATGATACACATAACCCATGTGGTGCGGTAGTTCAACTGTTTCACTACTGCAACCTTGTTAAGAGACTCATAACATGCCATCATATGACATTTTAAGCTGATTGGATATAGAAGCATCAGACA
>JAYMTH010001230.1:0-15747 GCA_036897465.1 Pelargonium australe | reverse complement strand
TGAAATGAGGTGTCATCATCTTATTGGTTTAACTGATATAACTTTATATCAATTAACTGATATACATTAAACCCTTCAATAAATGTGACTTTTATAAAACCCTTTTTAGTAGTGGAGACAATGAAGAACCAAAATGTTGGCCACAATAGCAAATCAAAAAGAACAATTAACTTCACTATGGTCCATGACACACAATATTTCTATATTGAGAATACAAATATACAATTATACCATCTTCACTTTATAATTGTTTCCTCGTAATAGAAAAAAACATTACAAATGCCACAATGATCGCATCCAATGGAAATGACAATATTAGGTGATGAACTTTAAGTTGAGCCATTGAAATGACTCATTATCAATTAAGAATTGACTTGATATAAAGTATATTTTTGACTCATTATTTTTTTAACGAAAAAATACTTTATGTAATTATTATTCGTAATAGTGGATGTCACCGGTCGGGAGGTGTATGCGATTGTTATCATCACATTGAAGTTTGAGTTGGAGGAGTGACTCACTTGATTCAGATCGAAGGGGAGGTTTTGGTGCAAGTGCTTCGGTTTAGCTTTCAGAGACATCCGGCTCATCTTGGGTAGTTTTTTTTTGTTTTTGTTTTTAGGGTAGTGAGTTTGCGATTTCTGACTCGAGCATTTGCTCAGTTTTGCGATTTCTATGTCAGGCTTTGGTAGTTGGATTGACCTTCAGATCCCTTTTAGTGATTGTAACTCTTTTGGAGAATGATTTAATGCAATAAAATTGTTTTCTTTTTGAGCTATGTACAAGTCTAATTATTATTGTGGTCAATCCTAAAATTCGACCAACAACCCACCCACTCGTCAAGTGGTACGCGCACCACTTAGATACCGTAGTGTCTCAAATTCGAGTCACTGTGTAAAAATTGATTTTTGAAAAAGTTAGTTGGAACAGGACAATTGCTCCTACAGAAGTCCAAGTAGAACCATCATTTTTCAGATTCAATTATGCACAACCCTAATTCTAGCAAGCCAAACAAATGTTTACACATTTAGGGACCTATATTGTACATTATATAAACTATATGCTAAAGAAAAATTAAAATGGTACCGACCTGTAACATCGTATGAATAATCACATACCAAAATGTTGCAAAAAACCTGTCAAATCATTTCATTTTAACTTCATTTTCAGTACTTTAAGTACTAGAGTAGTAGCTGTTGTGAATTGTGATGTTTTTTTGCCAGCCAGTGACAGTGATGTGTGAATTGGAGTGCATGTTTTTCCTCTTCTTCTTCTTCTTCTTATTTTATCTCATTGGCACTTCTGGACAATGACATGATCACATTAGTCAAGCTGTGTTTGTTACTATGGAGGAGATTGAGGAGACAGAAAGTTGCAGTGAAAACTGACAAGTTGGGTGGTGGTGTGGCTTGTAAGGCTCATAGGTCATCATCACGTTTCGGGTCTTAGGTCGGATTTGAGTTGTGAAAAGGGATCTAGCATATGAATCGAGTTGGGTTGTAGATTTGTTGGAGCTGGCAGTTAGTACAAAATAGCGTGTTGGATTCACACAGTTTGTAATCGTATTGTGTTCGTGTTGAGCCTCCAAAACACATACGCACAATTAATCAGTTGTGTTGTGACATGTACGTCACACCCAACACATGCGTGTGGGTATTATTGTAAAATAATACTAGTGAACCCTAAATTCTACTTATGGTTTTTGTGTATTAGTTAACATAATTATACTAAATTTATTACATTTAATTGAGTTGAATCGTGTCGTGTCAACGCAACTCATTTAAATAACGTACTAAACGTGTCGTGTCGTGTCAACTGTCAACACAACGCATTTAATTATCATATTCATGTTCAGTACAATTACTAGTGTAAAGTCACACAACACACAGTGAATTTTAAGGACGAGACACAGATACTGCAAATTCTAACTATTTTTTTACTACAAAAAGAAAATTTTGAAAAATGTAGGTAAAAAGATAAGTTTCCTGGGGAAGAATATGGTAGAAGGTACAGCAATCACCAGTAGAATCTATCACTAATAAGAGACAATATAGCTAGATGCATTATTGGAGTGCAAAACAACAAAAAAAACATAGATACTGGACATACTGATTGATTTGGGAAATTTTCTTCATAATAACTTAGCTGGTGATTCGGTCAAATTTTAGACGTATATGAACGAATCGAATTTCACGAATGATCTAAAGAAATTAGAAACGAATCACCGTCTCTCAGTTTTAGTATTGAGATCTTGATGATACTAACTTAGTTTAGGTAGGGTGTTTGCTCGGGAAAGTAGGCCAGGTTTTTCACCTCTACCATCCTTATTCACTATTGAGTTAGCCTGGTTACGACGTTTTTTAGGGAATGTAGGCAGAGGTTTCTTTCATTTCTAGCATTGTCGGGCCTGAGTGGGCACGACCAAGAAATGAGCTCAGAAGAAAGGAGAATAAGCCTATAAACGCCGCCAGCTGATATTCAAAATTGTTCGCAACAATTTTTCACCTAATAGAATTAAAGTGAACACACTGAGGAAATACAAAAGTATTATCGCGACTTTCATCTATATGGAATTCTACACACAACTCTATTTTTCAACTACACGTAGCAATTTGGATCCAATCTGACGAGTACCCAAAATTCAAACCGCTACCCAAAACCTGTACCACTTGTGGGTGGAGTTCGCATTCAGACTTTTCAACCTGACCCGAAACTCAGATGGCTAGCTCTAAAATTTAAATAATGTGAACCGTTTATTTTGGGCAAGATTGAATTGGTAAAGTGGAACCTTGGCAAATACAGCCTGGAGAGTGAAGGTCTTAACTGGAAACAAAGCATATAAAAACAAAACATACCTTGATTGGTGATAGGAAGGACAATAAGTTATCAACAGTGGCATGTGAAATAGTACTGGGTTGCACATGAAACTGGTCCTTTCATGTCCCTTTGAAGAAGAGCCACATGTATTTGCGGTTCATGTTGTGTACTTGGTACCTCCATGGAATTCAGGTTTCCTTTGGACTGTGTTGGAGCATAATTTCAACAGTACCTAAGATAATTTAAATAAAAATGGTGAAATAGTGGTAGTATTTATGGTAAAACAGTATTTGATACGTAAAATTAGGTTTAGTACACGAGACTTCCACCGTTGTGAAGTCCGGATATGACCGGAGTGTAACGTGTCACAACAGATTTTTCCCTTCTACATGATAGAGCTGATAATTTGATTCCAAATCCGGAAAAAAAAAGAAAAAAAAATTCTTATTCTACTTAAAACCGATGTTATCCAACCAAATTTCAGAATGGATTGAGCAAATCCGCATAAGTTCAACATACAATCTGAATTGCCACCTCTAATATGATAGAATGATAGAGAAATGATCTATCTTGTGCTACAAATAATATTGAGTAGCATAGACAGAGACATGGACTTGATGATGAACCTTGTTGCAACAATAAGGTTGATGTCTTATAATATTAAGTTTAGAGATTTGAGGTAGTGAAACATCTCTACAAATACGGAATAAAGTTGTATACATAAAAGACCATTTTCCAAACCACAAATCAGTGAAAGCCTCGTACAAAAAATGACCCACACTGCTCCATTGGACCCCAGACCCCACCTGCAAGAGGTGCAGGTCCGTGTTGGTTGCGTGATCTGGGGCACATGTCGAGTTTGTTGTGGTTTTACATAGAAATGTGCGGGTTCTCTAATTTGATCCACATATTTTTCACGTCAAACCCAACACAAAAATTAATTGATCATGCGACCCGAACCAGCAAGAATATGGGTACTCGTGAGTTGAAGTTCAAATTGTCAACTCTACCCAAAAATCATGATGAAGAGAGACACATGAATTGGGCCACTCTATATATACAAAGGTATGTATGTATAATTTTAGATACTAGGTCTGGACCAGCTGTTTGGAACCTCCAAACTGAGCCTCTCATGTCTAGATTGGGTCAAGAGATGTGGGCAAAATAGCCACAGCCCATTGCAACCAGTGGGCTAAGCCTATAAACCAATAATGGGCTTGAGAGTGAAACCTAGAGAGGCTAAGGAAGATAACACTAGAAGAGTACAGAAGTTCATAGAAACCTCTATCTCCCATCAGAATTGATTGGAAAAGCCACACACCAGAAACTACCAGAAAACACTCTTAGCTCTATATAAACCAAGAACCCCTGAGCTAATATCATCATCAGAACAAAACACAACACTAAATCTGTATCCTGAATTGCAAGCTTTCCTCCAAAAGATCTCTGAGAAACAACCCTTGTGAAAAATGTCTCTCATTCCAAGCATTTTTGGTGGCAAAAGAACCAACATCTTTGATCCTTTCTCTCTAGATGTCTGGGACCCTTTTGAAGGCTTCCCATTTTCTAGTGCCATATCCTATGTTCCCTCAGCTCAAGAAACCTCAAGCTTCGCAAACATGCGCATTGACTGGAAGGAGACTCCGGAGGCTCATGTGTTCAAGGCTGATCTTCCAGGGCTGAAAAAGGAAGAGGTGAAGGTTGAGGTTGAAGAGGGCAGAGTCTTGCAGATTAGTGGAGAGAGGAGCAAGGAACAAGAGGAAAAGAACGACAAATGGCACCGAATTGAGAGGAGCAGTGGGAAGTTTTTGCGCCGTTTCAGGTTGCCTGAAAACGCTAAGATGGATCAGGTGAAGGCTACTATGGAGAATGGTGTGCTTACTGTGACTGTCCCAAAAGAGGAGGAGAAAAAGCCTGAGGTTAAGACCATTGACATCTCTGGCTAATTCCCGGAATCTACGGATCCTGTTCTACCCTTCTAGCATTAAGATTTTCTTGAAATAATGTGCTTGTTGTGCTATGTTTCTCTCTATATATGTGTGTGAAGTGAATATGATGTGTGTAAAACTGCCTATGAGTTGTATAATCTACTTTTGTTAATAATAATATTTTGAGTTTGAAGTCAAGTTTTTGAAGTCCACAACAAAATCTTTTCCAATCCATTGAAGGAATGTCTCAATTTTCTAGTTTGAATCATGTTTTGTGAGATTCAACTTAACCCCAAATATAAGGGTACTTATGCAGACAAACAAATATTGAATATGCCTCTACATCGTAAGTAAGATTAAATACGATTTGAATGATAATCTCAAACTAAGATCAGAAAATAATAGCAATGCTATCAGATCATAAATCAGTGGATTTAGTAATGTCAGGCAAAGAGAGTAGGGATCAAACCTTGATCTACGACAAGACTCTTGTCAAGAACAAGCAAGAATGTGCCAGCAAAATCAGGAACACCACCTGAATGAGAAGATACAAGTATCAGCAAGCAGTTTATGAATGATTGAATGAAAAGTTATAAGCATTAGTAAGCAATTGGATCATTTGAACCCTAGTTCTCTTGTGAATCTAAAATCAAAACATAAGCTGAATGCAAAGAAGCTATGTGGCAACTATTTACAACCTCTAGCTCAAAACCTTATCTGAAAAAAGAACTTGAATTCAAATGTTTGAAAGCTTCCAAAAACATAAAAATGACCAAAGGCCAGCTCAAAACACGAAAGTAAGTCCTAGACACAAAGCAAAGCAGTTTAGCCATGTTCGTTGGCATCACAGCTGGATCCCGGTTGTGCTCCATCTCCTGCATTTCAAACTAGTTGTGACTGAAGGGTGTACAAGGGAAAGGACGAGATTTCATTATAACTGTATCAACATGGGAAGTGAATTTGGGAGGACAATGAATCTGCCATCGGAGCTCAATTGAAATTATGGTTCAGGAGTGTTCAAGAAATTTGTGATAGAAGTATCCTTTATCGTTCCCTCGTCGTGAATGGAGAAAACGTCTCTTTGGGACATTTATCAAATGGTTTGTGAGCATTCACAACCCATTTCCAACCAAACCACATGTGTTTTATATGAACCCAAATCATAAAATTCATCGAACCAAGGATTACCCACAAATCCGCAACATCCTGAGTCACAATAATCACAAAAAATATCTTTCCAAACTAAAGCATCTCTTGCAGTCATTTCATCAAACAGGTTGTGAGCATTCACATTTCACAACCCATATCATGACAAACCCAAAATAATTGTGTTTCATATGAACCCAAATCATAAAATATACACAGAAAGCAAACAGAGTAAATACATTTTCGAAAGGAACCATCTCTATCATACATTTTATCAAACAGGTTCCGAGCATTGCAGTTTATAAAAAGAACAAAACATAAACAAGTTACGGAAGAAATTACAGAGGTATTGGTCGATTTTGACGTCCTTGAGAAATACCAGTCCCTTCGAATGATTGAAATCGTCGGAACAATCGCATTTGAGCACAAGGAACAGCCTCGATCTGGAGCGGCTATTGCTTCCTGAAGCACTGTGCTCGTTTTGCTCTGTTTTGATTTTCGAATTTGAAATTCTGTTTTGTTTGGTATGAGATGGATACAAAAATTTGGCGCTTAAATGCTACAATGAATTATGAAGCTCAAATATAGGCCCATATGGCCCAGTATTTGGTATTGGGCTTTTGGGGCCCAATCAGGATTTTTAACATAATATGCTCAATTTTTATATATAATAATAATGAAATAAAATATGTCCTAAAAAAAAAATGAAATAAAATATAGACATTATTAAATTATATTTTTAAATGCAAAAAATCAATTATTCACATACATTCATAAATCTAGTTTATGTCTCACTACTTCCATTTGTCCCCCAACCCACATAGAGAGACAACAATTGAGATTGGGAAGTATCTATTTAACTTTTTAGGCTTCATTTTCATGCATTTTGGTACCTTAACTATACATAATGTTCTAAATTGGTACCTAATTTAATTTTTGTTTCTATTTAATACTTAAACTATTAATATTGTTCCAATTTGGTACCTTAACTATACATATTGTTCTAAATTGTTACCTAATTTGATTTTTGTTTTCATTTGGTACTCAAACTATTGATATCGTTCCAATTTGGTACACCAACTATTTATTTTTGTTTCAAATTAGTCTCACATGTAGGTGTGCCGTCGAATCAATGTCAAGTGAGTTTCGCTTTTTAGTTTTTCATTTTTTTAGAAAACAAATATCTGATATGATATTTTTTGCATGACTAACTGATACAAAAACGATGTCGCATTTGTTGCATATTCAATTAGTTGAATAAGAAGATGATACAAAGACACAATACGACGTCTTAGTACGACACTCCTTCAAATAAGTGAGAACACAACAAATACCGCATTTCTTTTTGTATCCGTTAGCAAGTTCAAAATTATCAAATCAAATAATTGTTATCTTAAAAAAAAATGAATAACTAAAAAGCATAACTCACTTGACATTGATTTGACAACACACCTACATGTGAGACCAATCTGAAATAAAAATAAATAGTTTGTATACCAAATTAGAACGATATTAATAGTTTGAGTACCAAATAAAAACAAAAATCAAATTACTTACCAGTTTAGAACAATATGTGCAATTAAGGTACTAGATTGAAACAATATTAATAATTTAAGTACCAAATAGAAACAAAAATCAAACTAAGTACCAATTTAGAACATTATGTATAGTTGAGTACCAATATGGAACATTCTCCTGGTCTATAATTAAAAAGTCAAATACATAATTATTTATCATTTACACAAGAAAACATTTTTGAATGTTAAGGAACTGCCAAATGCATGCAACATATTAGAGAGGAATATGAGTAGGGGCCAACCTTGCAGGCCAATTTTTCCTTTATTTAATCTCATAAGTAACTTACTTTCGATAAACTAAAGTTCGTCCCAAATCTCGAACTTTTTGATTTCAACTATATATATTCAGTGTACAAAATACTTTGAATAAAACATTTTGAATACTTCTCCTCATATTTGTTCATTTTTATCCATAAAACATGTAACAATTTAAAAATAAAATCACATTAAATATCACTTGAACATTTTAACATAATTTGACATCTAAAAGAAAATTACATATATAAATTGCACACTATATATTATTTTTCTCATAATTTGAATGCAACTGCTTCTTCTTCCTCTCTCTCTCTCACTCTAAAAAGAAAAAAAAGCTTTTGGCTGTGAACTGTGACACTGAGCCTTCAATGGCTTCCTTGAAAGCCAAGCAAGAATAATACTTAATTTCCCATTTTGTCCCTCTCTGTTTCTCCTCCATAAAGCACAACAGAGCAAATCATCACTTCAGAAACTGAGGATAGATTAGTCATTTCAACTTGGCATTTTCAGTGATCACAACGATGTCACGTAGCTCCAGGCACCATGTCCGGCACATGAGCGTCGCCGCCGCAACCACTGCCACCGCGACCGTACATCCGATCGAGGACCTTCCGTGTCCATTCGGAGATTCGGTTCCGAATCTATCGGATTCGGAGCTCCGGCAGACGGCGTACGAGATCCTCGTCGGGGCGAGCCGGAGCAGGGCCGGAAAGCCGCTGACGTACATCCAGCAGTCCGAACGGAGCTCGGAGGCGGCGCCGACTTTGCAGAGGTCGCTGACGGCGACGGCGGCGAGAAAGGTGAAGAAGGCCATGGGGCTGAAGCCGTCGGCGACGAAGAAAGGAGGCGATTCAGTGAGTAATGGGAGAGAGAGGAGGCTTGTGAGTACTGTGGAGCTGGTGAGGATTCAGATGCGAGTCTCGGAGGAGGCCGATTCCAGGATTCGGAGAGCTCTTTTGAGGATCACTGCTGGACAGGTCTGATTGATTCACTTTCTGATTTTTTTAGTCTGTTTGGTTGGTGAGAAATTTGAGTATCGCAAATTTAAAATGTCAAATCCAAGCGAAGACCGTGTTAGATGATTCTGTTTGATATTTGCTAATTCTGTTTGGTTGCTGAGAAAATCTATAACTAGTGCTTTAGGCTCGGCTAGGCTTTAGGTCTGTTTGGTTGGTGAGAAAGTAACATGAAGAATTGTTCTCTTCTTACTTTAGAGTTGAAATGATGAATGCAAAGTGAAAGACTGTGTTAGATGATTCTGTTTGGTTGCTGAGAACGTGAAGTAGAGTTAAAATGATAAATCTTAGTGAAGACTGTTACATGATTTTGTTTGCTCTTGACTAATTCTGTTTGGTTGCTGAGAAAATTGATGAATAGTGCTTTTGTCTCTGTTTGGCTTTTGATTCATTTCCTGGTTTTGAGTCTACTTGATTCTTTGAATTCACTGAAATGAGGTCTGTTTGGTTGGTGAGAAAGTTCAAGTAACATGAAGTGAAAAATAACTTTGTATCTTCTTACTCTACCGTTAAATTGATGAACCCAAGTGAAGAATCCAGTATGTGATAGTTCATTCTCTTTGATCTTTACTAATTTCATTTGGTTGCTGTAAAATTTATAACTAGGGCTCTACTAGGCATTGGGTCTGTTTGGCTGGTGAGAAAGTTGAGTAACACAAATAGAAAACTAAATTTCTCTTGTAAAGAAACCCAAGTGACTGAGATGATTCAGTTTGATCTCCACTAGTTCTGTTTCGTTGCTGAGAAAATTTATAACTAGGGCTCTAGGCTCTGCAAGGCTTTGGATCTGTTTAGTTGGTGAGAAAGTTATGTAACATGAAGGAAAAATAAGTTTCTTTTCTTCACTAAGTCTGTTTGGTTGCTGTGAAAATTTGAAACTAGTGCTTTAGGCTCTTTTGACTTTTGAGACACAACAGACTATTTGAGCCCAAGAGCCCCATTTGGCTCAGTTCAGTTCTTATAAATTTTCTTCCCAGTTTGAACTTAGTTGTTCATATTGTGCACATAATTTCAGTATTGTTAATAAATGATCTTCTGTTCTTGCATCAGTTTGGAAGACGCATAGAATCGATAGTTTTGCCTCTTGAGCTGTTGCAGCAGTTCAAGAGTTACGATTTCCCAAACCAGCAAGAATGCGAAAGCTGGCAGAGAAGAAACTTGAAAGTTCTCGAAGCAGGACTGCTTTTGCATCCTGACCTTCCACCAGACGAAACAGAAGCTGCGACACGACTGCAAGAGATCATTCACCGGGCTATTGAGAAACCTATGGAATTGGGAAGGGACAGCGAATCAATGCAAGCTCTTCACGATATTGTTATGTCACTTGCGTGTAGATCAACTTATGGATATGCCGAATCTGTCCCTGAAATGTGCCACTGGGCTGATGGATTTCCATTCAACCTCAGACTCTACCAACTCCTCTTGGAAGCTTGCTTTGATGTTAACCATGTAACTTCTGTGATCGAAGAGGTTGATGAAGGTCTAGAACTCGTGAAGAAGACATGGACAATCCTCGGGATGAACCAGGAGTTGCATAATCTTTGTTTCTCATGGGTTTTGTTTCAACGCCATGTCGCAACAGGTCAAGCTGAAAATCACCTGTTATTCGCCGCCAGTAATCTACTGGCGGAAGTTGAGAACGATGCAAAGGATGTGAAGGATCCACTTTACTCGAAAATATTGAGTTCTATGTTGAATCCAATGTTAGGCTGGGCGGAGAAGAAACTTCTTGCTTATCGCGATAGTTTCTATTCAGGTAATATTGAGACGATGCAGAGTATTGCTTTTCTTGCAATAGCAGCAGCGAAGATGCTGGTAGAAGATAAATCTGAGACCATTGACATAGCTCGCGAAAGGGTTGATGCTTACATACGATCTTCACTTCAGGCTGCTTTTACTCAGGCAAGTTTCTCTGTTTTAGTTTTAGCATGATGGTGTTTATATATTAAATTAATAGGCTTTTACCTCACAAAATGGAAGAGATGTGCAACAACTTTTGATCCTTCAAATCTTGACTGTTGCAGTTCTGAAACCACGTCATGTATAAATGGTTTTCAGTTGATGATTTTTGCTTTGTTCATAGAAATCATTAGGAGAAGCCTGCGCAACGGTAAGGTTGTTGCTTTGTGATTTTTAGGACACATGTTCGAGTTAAGAAAATAAAGGTCAAGTCTATGACTGAGATGCTCCGTGCACGCACATATATCTTTTAATTTATTTATCTTTACCAGTTTACTCAATGTTCCTTGCAACCCAATATAAAAAATATGACACAAGTTTCTGTTTGATCTATCACAAACCAGAAAAAGGAGAAGCTGAGCTCAACCAAGCATTTATCCAAAAACCAGAAAAATTCCCTCCCTTCCCTCGCTGTACTCGCACAAGACATTAGAGATTTGGCTATCCATGAGAAGGCGATATTTAGCCCAATACTGAAGAAATGGCACCCTCTAGCAGCAGGCGTTGCTGTCGCAACCCTTCACGCTAACTATGCAAATGAACTGAAGCAATTTGTTTCGGGTGTTAACGAGCTGACACCCGATGCCATACAAGTGCTGAGGGCTGCAGATATGTTGGAGAGAGATCTCGTGCAGATAGCGGTGGAAGATTCTGTGGATAGTGAGGATGGTGGGAAATCAGTAATAAGGGAGATGCGTCCTTTTGAAGCTGAGGCTATAATCAGCAATCTGGTGAAGATGTGGATAGAGACAAGAGTGGAGAGGCTAAAGGAATGGCTTGACAGGAATTTGCAGCTAGAGGTATGTGATGAGAGATCTATTTTGGTTAGCTGTTTGGATTATAATTTGTGTTCAGGAATGGGAATCAAGAACCAGAATGTGAATGAGTTTCTGGCTGTTCTTGTTTAGATTAGGATACTATTCCCATTCTCGTTCCAAAAAAATTAATCCAAACAATACCTTTGTGTGTGAAAAGCAATAGGTTGAGGTACGTATGGTTATATATAGGGCTTGCAATTTGGATCATGATTGGTGACTTGACACGAACATTACATGAATTTAAGCGGGTACGGATTCAGCTTGATTGCGTTCATGCTGAACCCGCTTAGTTACATGGTTATTATCCAGTTATCATTTTTGTGTTAAGAGTGTTTGGTAACTGATTTTTCCATGATCTAACCTTGTCGATCTCCTTCCTATAGGTATGGAATCCACGAGCGAATAAGGAGCGATTTGCTCCTTCTGCAGTTGAAGTTCTCCGAATCATCGACGAGACATTAGAAGCATTTTTTCTGTTGCCTATTCCATTACATGCAGTTTTGCTTCCTGAATTGATGACTGGTCTTGACAAATGTCTCCAGGACTACATTATCAAGGCAAAATCTGGCTGTGGTAAGTCTTTGCATAGCTTTGTACTGAGAGAGGCCTGTGAGTTGATAATTGATTTGGAGTACCTTCCCTATTTATTATTAATTGTGTCAACACACACGCACAATTAATTATTCGTGTTGGGACACATATGACACCCAACACGAATAATAGTAAATTAACTCCCAAAACTCTAATATAGTTAGTCGTGTTGTTTCCATGATTCTTTTGTATGTTAGCTAATATAGTGATGTTAAATACGTTAAATTTGTGACTGGGCTGAATGAATAGATCGGGTACCAAATTTCGAGCACCCTTGTCCATCATAGTACTGGAAGTCTTGTGCACTGAATCACTCTTTTATATAATAACAATCGAATCTATTTTATCATTGCAGGGACAAAGACCACTTTCATCCCCAAAATGCCTCCATTGACTAGATGCACAACAGGCTCAAAATTTGGTGGTGTGTTCAGAAAGAAGGAAAGGTCACATATAGTACTTCAAAGGAGAAAATCCCAAGTTGGGTCTACAAATGAGGACAGTTCCTTTGGAGTTCCTCAGCTATGCGTTCGCATAAATACTTTGCATCACATTCGATCTCAGTTGGAAGTTTTGGAGAAGAGAACAATCACCCAGCTGAGAAATGCTGAATCAGCACGCCCCGACGACGTTGCACATTGCTTGGGGAAGAAGTTTCACCTTTCCGCGTCTGCTTGCGTGGAAGGAACCCGACAGCTCTGCGAGGCTACAGCGTATAAGGTCATCTTCCACGAACTACGACATGTTCTCTGGGAAGGCCTATTCGTCGGGGAAGCCTCGTCTTCAAGGATTGAACCGTTTCTCTTAGAGCTCGAGCAGTATTTGGAGATCATTGCATCAACGGTTCTCGACAGAGTCAGAACCCCACTCATACTAGACGTGATGAAAGCATCTTTTGACGGGTTTTTGCTAGTTTTGCTTGCTGGAGGCCCTTCTCGTGGTTTCACGCGTCGTGATTCTGTGATTATAGAAGAAGATTTCAAGTTCATGTACGATCTGTTTTGGTCTAATGGCGACGGGTTGCCAGCTGATCTGATCGGTAAGTACTTGATTTCAGTCAGAAGTGTCCTTCCCTTGTTTTCTACTGATACTGAGAGCCTAATTGAGCAATTCAGAAGTGTAGCTTTAAATAGTGATGAATCTTCTGCGAAAGCAAAGCTTGTATTGCCTTCAACTTCAGGAGAATGGGATCAGAGCGAACCGAACACTCTACTGCGAGTTTTGTGTCACCGAAATGACGAGATCGCTGCGAAGTTCCTTAAGAAGACTTACAATTTGCCTACGAAGCTGAAAGACGGGTCATGAGTCTACAATCCGAACATGGTATACTGTTCTTGGGGAGGCATTGAAACAATGTACATATATTGACTAGTTCATTTTGTAGATTATGGAACTCCGATGCTTGTCAATTTGGACGTGCATGTTCGTAATTGGTCACAGGATTTATGTTCTCGATCTGTTGGCGCAAATATGTTGAGCTCTCGGAGGAGCGTCTCTAGCCAATTTGATTCGATGGAGAGATGAACCAGTAGCGATTTACATTGGGCTAGCAAGGTTGGTTTGCAAAGAATAAGAGTTTGGTTAAGAAATGGTGAGAAAGGTTTTGTTGATTTATTGGCTATTGTATTAGGTTAGAGGTATTCTTTTGTTCCTTAGTTTGAGCATTTTGTAGGGGTTGTGTTTTTCTTGTAATATAATAGTCTTCTCATATACTTAAACATGCCTTAGTCAGTGATTTGTCATTCAGTAGAGTAGAGGTGACAGTTCGGGCGGGTCGGATTTGGGTTGAAACGACCTAACTCGAACTAAATCTGATGGTTGCGGGTTTGTTTAGGTTGTGGGTTGAATATGTGTGGACCTGTGTGACTTTACCCAACGCAAGAAGCATTTTCCAAAAATAGCCAACTCAAATCCGACCCAAAAGTTGCTCGAGTCAATTTTATGTGACTCAAACTCAGCGCATTTTTTTAGTGAGATTTCATTTGCCCATGTATAATTGCCTGTTAAGCTCATTCGACTGTTAGGTCTTTATCTCAGACAAAAATAATAATAATAAGTTTATAGCCACAAGTAGCCGATTCATTGGGACCCTTTCCTCAAATTTCTTGAGACAAAACTGACCGATTCCATGAAAACTGGAATTACTTGGAGACATCATTTTCATGTAGGTGAGATATTCATGAGATTCACCAAGAAAAATCTATCTGCAGGCCGGTTTGACCCGTACATATATTTAGGACAAAAAGTAACGAATTCTCTTTCGCATATGTGGAGCTTCCAATTTGGAACTGAAACCCGCACATTTTCTATGCAAAACCCACATTGCACCACCTGCACGAACCCTGTTTCTTGTGGGTTTCGGGTTAGGTTAGGTCTTTTCCACCCAAACTAGAAAAAGAACAAACTCAAAACTCAGATGGCCTCCACATCAAAATAATTGGAGTTTTCACATTCCAACAAACTCGAATTTTCTCATTCCAATCTACTATGCGTATTGTGTAATATAACTAGAAATGCCAACTTTAGTGTCTAAATAAGGTAATTTGAAGAGTATAATTACGATATTAGTTGCTGACTAATTCAAAATTGTTTCAAGTAATGTTCTTCCTCGAAATGTAGGATATGCTGTGAAATGAGGGGTAGGCTCAAAATCTCTGTTAAGACGGAAAAAATCCAACTATGCTTTTGGCTCGAACCCCTCCGTGAGCTCTTGCTCACATTACAGACATTAAATATAATTAACTGACCTCTCTTTGTTTGCCTACAAAACTGCTTTTCATTGCCAAGGATTCTTCTTTCTTCCAGTTCTTTTTGAGCTCGATGTAGAGCTTGCTTTCTGCCAATAGAGCGGAGATTCGGTTATTTTATGCTAGGCTAGATGTAGAGCTGGTAATTCAGGTTTGGGTTGAAAATGCCCAACCCGACACCCATAAAAGGCGTGGGTTCGTAGAATACAATGTGTGGGTTCCCGACCCGCACATTCTTTCCCACCAAACCCGACCCGAAAACTAATCAAGTCGACTTATGTTATCCGCATTCGAAATAATGCGAGTCAAGTTTCGGTTGCTCGTGGTTTCAGGTCAAAATTGCCAGCTCTAGGTTAAATGTAAAGAGCAGTCTACGGACTGTTTTGTGAAATACATAAAAGCACATACCGATTTAGATTTCTTTGTCTTTCCTCGGATCCTGTTCCTTGGAGGTTTCAATTTGTATATCCTTACCATCCAATGGTGAGTAGTGAAAACCTGATATGAATATTAATAGGGTTTAGATGCAGAGACTAAATAAATGATAACTAGGTTAAATATAATCCATGAACAAATGGTTCAGCTAATCCAGTAACCACGACAATACTGAAATTACATATGAAATTGAGCATTACAACATGTATTCTCGGACATCGTACAGCATAAACATCTGAGGACATTCCTAACTTTATAACCGAAACCACAATCGACAATTTTAAATCCGGCTATAACATAATGGGAAAAAAGAAAGATGGATGCCTTATACAAATTAGTGTTTATATATAGGAGTAATTATGGATTATTCCGCTGTAGCACTTTGGTTAAATTTCAGAGAGAAAAAAAAAAAAAAAAAAGTCCCCTAGGGGGTGGCGCCATGGTTAAGACAAAAC
>JAYMTH010001229.1:0-15747 GCA_036897465.1 Pelargonium australe | reverse complement strand
ACACTAAATTATCTTGTAATTCTTAATTTTTACAAAAAATGGAAACAAGACACTCATTTTGGGACGGAGGGAGTACTACATTTCCTTGGCTGGGAAAATATATGCAGAAAAAGGTAAGGAAAAATAAGGTAAAAAATGAATAATTATCTCTCTGCGAACAGTGAAACAAATGGTAAAAAAATGAATGGAAGAATATATTATAGTAGAATGCACCTCTCCATTCCCGGACAAGGAGGACCACCATTAATATGCTCCTGAGTAAGTATCTCCCGCACAGCCAAATACTCTAGAACCTGCAAAAGATGATCAGCCAGCAGCATGTTAAGGATTGAATTGTTTAGCATAATTTTCCTGTTTTACTTTGGTATTGCTACAAACAGTATGGGCATTATCAATCATCAAATAAGGTCCAAGCTAAGAGTTCAAAGCAACCAAATAGTAAACCAGCTTCTTGGATACACTCTTAAAATATTCCATTCAGATTAGGACATTCAAAATAAGCACTTTGCAATCTGCTTACACGCAAACTTGGCTTCTAACACAACGAAACTAGAATTCAAGTTATAAAAAAAAAAAAAAAACTGTTGATGACATAACTAGTATCACTCATCTAGTTATTTATACAGACCGAATTCTCGAATGCACCATTAAAATAAGTCTCTTAAACACTCTTAAATTATTCTGATATTCACATTAGGCAATTAATATAAACGTGCTTACTTGTCGAACTTTACTACTAACTCTTGGGAACTAGATTTCTAGTTGAACACTGCATCTGACAACACAATTAATATCTTTATAGTCGTATTACTCACAGCTACTCATATTTTCATATAAGACCAATTTAGCAGGATTGTGCCTGCTAATTTTGTCACTTAGTGCAATAATTATTTTCGAACTGATTTAGTTCATCATTCCAAACATAACAGACAAGACATCTTAAACACAATGTAATGATTTTCTTTTTCCATTAACAACATGGCAGCTGTTGTTATTATTGAATTTTGGCTTTATCTAACAATTACGATGGACATGTCCATACATCCTTTTTGACAATTTAAGAGTCGAGTATAGTATAAAAGGCACTCTATTGACACTCTTTTGCCTTCTACCATAAATATGATTATATAAATGAAAAGGCCTCTCTACTGTCTCAGTTCAAAATTCAGAATACATGTCACCATTCCAGATTTCCAGAATCGAACATAGAACAGTAAGAAAGGTCCTCATTGACTATCTTCTGCTTCCTATCTACGCAAATGATTGAAAAAAATCTCACAATATATATATATATATCACAACATTTACTTATGTCCTTAAAAGGACAGAAAAGTAAAGTGCATTCTCTATTCTTACCAAAGACTCAGAGTAATACAATTTAATAAAAAAACGTGGTTATTTTCCCTAGATAGGTAAAATTCAAAAGCTGAAAGCTGAGTTGTTGAGTCTCAAAATTTGGTAGTCACCACAACTGAATATACTTTTATACATGATTATGACAAGAGCTTCACTAGCCTAAAGTACATGCATATTCAAATTATTTTTCTCTTCAGACGAGATTAAGGACAAGTACAATCAGTTGATATCACTCTGTTTAAAAAACCAAATCAATCAACTAGCATTTTTGAAGTACAAACATAGTAAAAGACTATGTTACTTAATGTTACATGAATATAAAAAAATAATAATAAATAGAAGTAATATAATGATTTACTATGCACTATTTATTGTATATTCACTATATTTTCACATATCTTTTATTACTTGAAGTTATTCAAAGTTCAAACATTTTAAAAGTTAAAACATTCTAGAAGACATAATATAAGATAAGCAAGCACAGATAATGAACAGTTCCAGCATGTGTGCACCTTGAGAAGCTTTCGGAGAATTGGAATCTTTTTGAAGTCCCTTCTATACTGCTTCATTATGTTGTGTAGCATCTGCAAACCTGCAGAGGAAAATATTAATCACTTAAAAAAATAGGATAACTAGAAACATAAAATGAAAGTGGGAAATAGAACCCATGCTATGAGCAAAACTGGAGATACACTACCATTTTTGTTAATTATATCAATCAACACAATCCGCGATTTTGTTTTCAGAAGCGCATCAAGTATCATAGAGAGCTCTCGATTGCTGCCAAAAGAAAAAGGGGAAGAGAGAAAGACTTGTATAAATATAGTCGCAAATAAACAAAGAACTGAATGATGAAAATTTCCCATACATAGGACAACTGAAAATGGAGACAAATCTTGACTGACCTCTGAATTGCTTCGCCATTGCCACTATCACCTGAAGCTGCAGTGAGAAGAAGAAGCTTCAAGTAACCTTTAGGAGCATCCTGTAATAAGAAAATTTTGCCTTGTAAACAAATAATAATATATAAATAAAATTCATAAAAAATACATGAAATGCATGTGCTTCTGGTGCCATAGCTGTACTGAGATTAAAATCCTTTGAAATAACAAGAAAACAGGAAGATGGATGAATAAGAAAAAAAAATCTTAATAAAAGACATTCTTTGATAGTAAATCTAAGACATGAAAACATAATGAATGGAAAGCTCAGAAGTCATTCCCTCTGGCCTCTTGTGCCAAAGAAAAGTGATGAGCAAAAAAATTGAAGTCAGCCAAGTGCCAAACATGCTGAAAGATCAACCAGCAAAAAAGAATGAGGCATATATTGCTAATTCTAAAGACTAATAGTCTAATAAACCTTGCAAGACCCAACTGGGGGGAGAGTATCTATGGCAATGTCTGCCAACCAACAAAAACAAAGTAAATAACAATAAACTGCTTACCTTGCGTTTGCTTATTCCCCCATCAACATCAAGTAATTCATTAAGTTTCACCTCAACTGGAAGCACAAAAGGGCAACAATCATCAAAACAATCAATCGGCACATTCTCTAATCGTCAAAATAGAAAGTTAGAAAAACCCAAACCTGTTTCAAAACGGCCATTAGCAGACCCTACCACTAATTTCTTGGGTTTGGTAGACTGTAACTGATTCTTGTCAACCATCACCTGGGGTTTGTTGACATTCTGCGCATCACTATTAATTTTTCCTTTCTTAACAGAGCTGGAAGAACGAGAAGTTTTCAAGCTATGAGCAAATTTTGAAGAGACTCGCTTCTCAAGTGTCTCAGACTTGGACTTCTTGCAATCATCAATACCATTAGGTAACAACTTGCTGAGATTTCCTGTTGATTCATCTAACCTTTGGTTGGAGGATGGGGCTTTTCTCAAAGGATCATCTTCGATAGAAAGTTCTTCTTGAACAGATGACATGGAGCTGCTAGTTACATCTGTTTGAGCAGATATTTCCTCTTGAGCAGAAGATGATACTTTTCTAAGTGACGTACTATGTAATTGGGTGACTACAGAAGCAGATATGTTCATGGAGTCGTCAATTTCTGAGGTGATCTGTGATTGCCCTGCAGCAGTTGTGGATTCATCCACTTTGTTTCGAGCTTTCACTACACTCTCTTCTTTTTGTGTTCGTTTGGTCCTAGAAATCTTATTCTTCAATCTGACTTTGCTTTTTCTATTCTCAAACAGCATTACGGGTTCAGGGAACTCTTCATCTGAGTCACCTTGAACTATTGTTTCAGTATTTGATGGATCACCCCCTATATAGCCTTGAC
Organism: Pelargonium australe; assembly: GCA_036897465.1. NCBI lineage: Eukaryota > Viridiplantae > Streptophyta > Magnoliopsida > Geraniales > Geraniaceae > Pelargonium > Pelargonium australe. The sequence continues at coordinate 12,102 of JAYMTH010001229.1, read as the reverse complement.
AGTGAAGTGAACCACAATAGCATTTTTTGGCAGCAGCACCAAACACTCTTACAAAGTTGTAGTCGAATGTCACTTCTTCTCCCTGATATCATAATAGAAAGAAGTTCCTTAAGATTACAGCTCCCTGTCATTAGTAGATTGCTAACAAATGATATGTATCACTCATGTAAATTAGATAATAACTGTTCAGACTTATTTGTCAAGTGCAAAATGCTACAATAATTTAGAGATATGAAATTCATTTCTGAATCGTCCACACAAGCTAAACTTCCTTCGACCAACAAGTTTTTAGGATCAGTTTCTGTTTCTCTTATTCTGAGGGGTTGGGCAGTGAGTAGTCTGTTCTTATAAAATTATACAAACTAGGAAGGGTTCAAAGGTAATGAAATGAACACAGTATATTTAAGACTTCCATTGACTTTCCATGATCATCATGTGACGATTCAGGGTAATTGTCTAGCAGATAGTAAGCAACTCCAGGATGCTATGATCATTTGATACTAAGACAAACTGTACTCCATTTGAAAAATTCTGCATTTAAAATGAACAATGCTGTCATTGATTTTACCTCCTTCATATTCTTCAATGCAAAAAGCCCGATGCAGATTTCTCCGTTCACCATCCACTGTCCCAATAAAATAAATAAAGACTCAGTAAACTGTAAAGGTGAAGAAAATTTATGACAAATGATAAGAGTCCTAACACAACTAAAGCTGTCAGCATACACAGATCAAATGGATAATAGAGATTGGGCAGTCTTGGGAATTAGCAAATTAAATCCTTAACACCAAAAGACTGTGCCTATAGCCACTGATTAAAATCTGTGTTTCGAGCTGGAAATTTAAATCTGTGGCTGCAGAACCCCCAACAATCAAAAACATCATGTGGTCCACAAACAAGTGCCCATATAGACATCACATTACTGAACATATTCACATCAAAGCCTAAGAATAATATCCTTTTATCATGTATCACTATTGCTATCAGAAATTCTGTTGTGAACCCTATAATACTTCATCTATGGCAATAGCTCGACCATTCACAAATCTGGTTCAACAATGAAAGATAGGGACTAAAAATTCTATTCACTGGCACATTCACTCTTCTGAAGCAATATCACCTTAAAGAGTCCATAGTAAGATTACCTTTTCCCACATACCACTCTTCATTTTAAAACTGTTCTATGCAATTCCCTTTATATTTGTTGTGATAAAATAAATGAAATGACATATAGAGATTGGCTATGTGAAATCTACAGAGAAGTAAGAGCAAAAAATGACATAAAAGCAGCATCAAACCTAGAATTCTCTAGCAGAAAATTTCAAGGATGAGTGGAGGTCCACAAGAATGTATATGAGAAAAGAGGAAAAGGAAGAGAATAATGCAGAAAAGCAAGTCAAAAAGTTCTAAGAGAAATACAATAAGTTGGCAAGTTAGTCTCTACGTGAGATCCAGCCAAAGAGGTTCCCAACTGTGCTTGAGCACCCATATATAAACAGTCCAATCTCAAAAATACAGAGACTTAATGACAATAAGAAGCACATAATTATCATTCACCTTTTCTGTACGGCAATTAGGATCACAACTATGGTTAATAAAGCGTCCCATATTGCCTTTGGCAGATGCATCTATAACCTGCAAGAACAGAAATGTTAGAAAACTGTAATGAAGCTAAAGTTAGGAAATAATTTGACACACAGGTAAGTTTTAGTGTGTGTATATACATAGCATAAAGAAAAAGGGCATAACATTATTTCTTCTCTTTATTAAAAGTCCCGCAGCGAATACGTGTCGGATTCACATAAAGCAAAGACACTCTGGTGGAGAAGAGTGTTCTTGCTTCATAGACTGCAATAGATCATTGAGCTGGGTGGGGAGGTGGGGTAAAAGAAATACAAGTTAAGAAACTATGTATGTATGGCTAAAATACTATATTCACAATTGCTCTTAAACTTATTATTTGCATTTAGAGTTAGGGCAGAGCAGTTTTAGGAATGAGCATTAAATATTGTCCAGGTTATCCAAGTTCTCTCTTGGAAACTCAGCCCCTTGCTTTATAACATCTGCAGATAACCAATACAAGGGGAACCATTTAAGTTAACTAGCATGCCACAACTTGTAGGTTTCCGGTTTCCCTTTACTACTACCTTCCTTTTCCATTCCCAAGCCATGTTTTTCTTTGGTTTTCCATTTGAAACTCAAAAAGGTTATAATCAAACCATGCTACTCCGTAACAAATCACCAAAGTTTCCACTGATCAGAAAATTGTCTAATAAATGATTATGGACACTCGAGAAAGTAGCAAATAAATAATAAAATAAACCTCACTGCCGTTCAATGTCATGAAGTAGAAATGCTTATGACCATCAGAAGCATATTGTTTCTGCCGTGCCTCATAAGCATGCATATCAAGTACCTGTCTTGTCCAGTACATCAAAATATTGTTTTCAAAAAGTCGTACCAAGTGAGATACATATGGAAAATAGATAATATATGCAGAGACACAGATACAGGATCTATAAAATGATAAATACTACTGGTCTAAAATAAAATATAAATGAATAACATCAGTAATTCAGCATGAAATACAAGACACGAATAAGCATACTCAGTTACTCATGTGTGTATTTATGATCATATATCTTAAGAGTTGGAAATTTTTCAGGCATAATGAGCCAGCAGAAAATGCTACAAACTGCAGTTGGGTAAGTATATGATATATGAAGAAAAAAACACATTGGTGCCGATGGTTACTCCTGCATATTAACAAAGGCATAAACACCTTTAAAAGTATTTTGAGAATAATTGACACCTGAAAAGAGGTTGTCAGTTGTTTTCTGCATTTTCAAATCATAGTACATGAAACCCATATAGACAACTCAAATAATTTTTCATATCATGTTAGAAGTTAGGGTCAAAGCAAATTTTTATTTGGATCATTAATCATGGGCATTTGTCAGCAATCAAATTATAATTTTCAACAATTTAACCTAAAAAATTTGCTTTTAGCCTTCTACAGAGTATTTAATAACTTGTGGATAGATCAGGAGATTTACTGTAATTATAAAATCCTTGGGTATCGGGTTTTTTTCGGTTTTAAGTTAGTTGGTAGGTTCATTATCCTGCTTTTAGCCTTCTTTCTTTGTCATTTTGTTCTTCTGTTTATCGATTTCTTTCATCTCAAGTGACATAACAATGTTTAAAAAAAAATCACCAAAAAATTCACATGGAGGGCAGTTTCAACAGGACTGGTTCTGGTATGATTGCCTAAATGAAAATCTATATTTGGTGACCAGCCACAAGAAGAAGCCCTAGTCACTTAAATTACCTTAAATTAAATGAAAAGCATAATGTCTAATTTACCTCTCCAACATATTCAATAAGAAATTGTCCTTTAGATACATTCTCAAGCAACTGCAGCCCATAACCCTTCTTCCCAGTTGGAAACCAACGCATGCCAGCATATTCCCGTTTCTGGAACTGCAAACAGACATTTGTGCTAAAGCAATGCCCTTGAAATACAAAATAAAATCCACTTAGAGGAACACGACATTCAGCAAGAAACAGATGAAGTACCTGCTGATTTGAACAAAGATCCCCGCATGGGCAGGTCCCTCGAACACATTCAATGTTAAGCATCCGGTTAAGGCATTCATCTCCACAACCCATCCGACCATCTAGAGGTGGTTTACAGTGGCAGACCATAATCTGATTAATATTTACAAACAAATTCTATCAGTACAAGATAGCTGAACTATGCATCCACAAATTACATCTGCCTTTGGTGCGAAACAATATAAAATGGAAATGAAATATGAATGAAAAGAATGAATGGCAAACTTTTTGGTAAGTTTACCGAATAAAATAAGTAACTATATCAGTTTCACATATTAAAAGGAAGTAAAAGGAAAATAAATAAAAAGACTTACTAATGTAAATTACATTGGCATGACTATTATGTTTAATACTAAGCAGCATTCATCAACATGGACTTGATTTGGTATAGTGTCTAGTTAAATAGTATAATTGAGGAAACAGATAATTCAGGGGAAAGATCAAGTGAAACGAAAAGTTCAGGGGTCCACTGCAAGGGGCATGAAAGAAACAAGTTATCTATTTGATGCAGCTAACCTCCCATGACCACATAAAGGACGCGAGGATAAGCCACTTGGAACACTAAGACAGAGACTAGAGAAAACGAAAAGTACCCATGGTAATAATAAACACTAAATGAACATAATCAACAGAGTTATAATGCAAGAAGACATAATCCACCAGTCCATCCCTAACTCTTCCTTTCTAACATAATATGTAGGATCTTATGACAAATATTGCATTAATATGCTACGAATCCATCCCTCTTTAACCCTACTGGAAAAATTAAGAATTCGGCCAAATTCAAGTAATCACAAATCAATAAAAAAAAAAAAAAAAAAAAAAAAAAAAAAAAAGAGTCAGGTTTGAACCTCGTCAATGGTTTGGCTTTTACGGCTACGGTGCAGAAACTCATTACAAGGAATGCACGTAAATGAAGCTGGTTGAGGACCTGCCACAATTGACCCAAATAAAAAGTCACCGTTCATAAAACAAAAGAATCTGAGATCCAGTCAGTCATGCTTCAAGATTGGATCCCATTTAATAGTTCTGCTATTCATTAACAAATGTCAAATACCTTTTGAAGGCCGACATTCCAGCTCCTTGTAATGTACACGACTATTAGAAGCATCTTCTTCACCAGAGGCCTCTGATAATTCCAATTCAGCATTTATCTCTGCATTTGACTTTTCTTGGGGGATTGAACAGTCAACAAAGGATATATCCATGTTGTCCTTACAAGTCCTTGAAAAATAAATAAACATAACCCAACCAAATCGAAGATATTAGGTTATTCTAGAAAAGGAAAGGAAACAAATAGATCATAGAACTCATCTATTTGAATGATATGTTTGCATAATACCAACTACTTAAAAATAAATAATAGTGAGCGACATAAATCATGCATCACACATTTTTTAACTTACTACCCCCACTAACTTGAACATTTAATTCATTATACAAGAGAGAAAAAAGAATGTGAGTATGTGATAGTAACATTTAAAGCTAGTGTCATGATAGTTACTTCATAGAACGCTCCCTCACTAAGTGGACTGCTGTTCAAATTTTACTCGAGACTCGTAAATTTGCAGATCTTTACTATCAGACGTTGCTAGCTAGAAGTTAAAACAGCTTATTGGGTTTAGACGTACAAGGTAGACTGGATTTGCTTTAACCTAGAAAGGATTACTCTTCAATTAAGAAATCGGTTTCTGCAAATGTGAATATTGCTGAAGGAAACAAGCAGAAGATTTGTGATCAGAATTACTAACCGGTAATACCCATGCTTAATTAATTATAAAGGATTTTGAGGCACAATAAGAAATCAAAATGATTTTCTGAAATTTAACTTCAGGCGGAAAAGAACAAAAATATGATTCAGCAGTGTTTCATAACTTGGCAGCCATATGTTCACAAAGTACATTGAGGGTTCAATAAAGAAACCTTGTAAAGGTTTTACTAAAAATTCAGCAGAAATTTACAAAATTGATATGACTACTTATAGTACCTTCAGTACTTGACTATAATACTAAAGTGTTTATCATTAATTTCCCATTAACTTAGAAAATCCAGGAAAAATAACTGAGAAATCTATACATACTATAAAAGCTGGACCAAAAAACATGTTTATAATGCGTATTAGAGCGCCACGTAATCAAATTTTTAGTTTTGACACATATGTTTACATAATTATAAAATTAGCCCAAATGTAGAATAAGGTAAGTAAATCATAATCAATAGGAAATTAAAGTTATAATAAAAGTTCAATTTTAGAAATTTAAATATATATCATTATTACAATTATTTTGAAATTAGCCCAAAAATCATAATCAATAGGAAATTAAAGTTATAATAAAAGTTCAATTTTAGAAATTTAAATATATATATCATCATTACAATTATTTTGATTTATTATACAAATTTATTTATTAATTAAACGTGTTTGTTAAAATTTATTAATTATTAAATTCGTTAAAAAAACCCGTGCATCGCACGGATGTATAAACTAGTGCATATCAAAAGCTCATTAGAATAATGCAGATCAAATAACTATCCAAACTCTAACAATCTTAGCAGTAACCATTTCAAACCTACGCTGTTACTGAATGACTAGCAAGAAATCTTATTATGTGACCAGTCTCCAGATCATGCATTTAGATAAGTTACATACTTTCAGAACAAACTAAACAAATAGTTGAGACATGGTAAATCATTCAGTTTCCGCATTCAAAGCAACTTTAAAATAATGCATAGAGAACGATTGTGTACCACTTGCTATTTTCACCAATGGAATCTACAAGGGATGCTGGTATACGCCGCCATTTATGACAATCGTCACAGCACACCCAAGCTTTACGTGGGGGTAAATTTTGCTCCCCTAGACCACCGGATACCACGTCAAAGTATGATGCACTCACAGACTCAATATTATCATTGGTATTTGTCATTCCAAGACCAATTCCCATGTTACTTCCTACAAAAAAATTCCTAGAAAATCAGAAACAACCTTTGGCTTTGTAAGCTCAAAACATGTATGGAGCAAGGAAGAGAAAATGATAAAACACAAAAAGATTAAATCAATGAAACAGGTAAAATGGTTCTTCCAAAAGAAAGGGCAGAAAAAGGAAAAAAATACCAAGCACAGACGCCCATTTCATTCTCTCACCTGTTTCTAGGGGACCTTCCACATTGCGTACAGCCTCCTCAGAGGCACCTTGTTTTACTTCTTTCTTATTAACTGACTTCTTTCGGTTCTCTCTCTTTCTACCCACATTGCCTTTCCCACTCTTTGCTGAGTCAGAGTCTTTTGACCTACCCTTGCTCCCTCCACCAGATTTGGAACGTTTATGAAATTTACGGCCCTTAATTTTAGTGGAAGGAAGCAAAAGTTTAGAATCCATTGATTCTGGTAATCCAAGGCCAGCATCTAGGCTGCAACATGTCTTATCTTCCTTATCACTTTCAACTTTTAAACCGTGTCTAGAAACCTCAACTTGAGTCTCAGTTGACAAAGGTAACAGTTCTGTTGAAAATTCCTTACTGCTTGATGAGATAGTTGAAGCATCAGCTATGGTAAATGACGTTAAAGACTCCCTGGAGTCTGAATCATCTCCTACTTTCTGTCTGCTTTCACTTTTCTTTAATGTTATAGCACAGTTTATGCCTTCCTGAACAGGTGACCCATCTTCCTGAATACAGCTTCCCCTTTTACAGTTCACATCCCCAAGAGCAGAAAAATCTTTGGAGGTCAAAACAGAATCATGCAAGTCTTCTTGACATCTTGAACCATCCTCAGCATCTTGAAGTGAATTAATGACTTCTGAATCAGGTGAAGTTCCAAGATCTGTATTTACTCCAGAATCTGCTGAAGAAACCCCAAGGTATTTGCCAGCAGTTACTCTCACTGACTTCTCTAGAGTGACAGAACTATCTGTGTCCTTAATTGTGAGAGCTGGATCCTCATCACGGTACTCTCCAGGCCCTCCCTCACAATCCACAGAAGAATCGCCAATGTTATAATGTCCAGTGCCCACATTCCCCAACTTATTTCCAATACCATTGATTAAATTAGAATCTTCAGGCTTAGCTCCCAAGATTGACTCAGTTCCACATGCATCAGTAGTACCATTAGCGGGACCAGAGGCATCCACAACTGCAGGAATCATAACATTCACACTACTTAGAACAACTTCTTTGCCCGCTTTGACCTTTAAACGAATACAAGTAGTTAAAGCACGAGAACTCTTTCTTGACCCTTTCGAGTTCCCACTTGCATTAACCTTGTTTCTTTTTCCATTTCCTCGACTAGCCTTCACCTTCTGCAATTCCTGACTCTGCACTCCAATAAACCCAAGCTTAGTATTTTCTTCAAAAATTTGATTGACATTCCCCGGTAATCCCCATATAGAAGATCGAGCTGGTTTGGAGACACAACTTCTCTTCTTCCTAGAACCATTTAAGATTATCTCTGTACTACTATCTGGGTATGGAACATTAGCTGTCTTCCTGCATTTTACTGCAATTGTTTTTGTCTGACTCTTTCGGATTGGCTTTTGTGCTCGGCTGCTTCTTCGAGAAAATGATGGAACAATGGCAGGGCATTTGGTTTCAGACCCACAATCAACTTGTATATCATATGTGCCTTCATTAAATGTATGCCTAGAACACTTCAGTGAGTTGCTAGAATTAATAGCAACAGCAACATCATCCCTAGAAAGATCTGGCACATCTTGCCTCTTCGATGAGCAAATATCAGCACTTTCGATAGCAATCTCTAAGGACTTTGTTTTTAAAGTGCACACATTTTCTTCTATTGATAACGGAACAATGCCAGGGCATTCGATTTCAGAACCAAAATCAACTCTTGAATCATTTCTGCCTACATTATATATTTGTTCAGAGCACTCCAGTGAGTTAAAAGCAACAGAAAAATCTGGCATATCTGGAATGTTTAAAGAACAATTATCCACAGCATCAAATAGCTGACATGGCTGCAAATAAAGAGGTTCCTCAACAGCAATGTTGGCAGCTAACTCAGAAGAACTTGTGTTTACGGTGCTAACATTTTCTTCTATTGGAGATGATACAATGCTTGAGCATTTGGTTTCAGAAACACAATCAACCCACTTATCATCTCTGCCTTGATCATCAGTCTGTCCGGTACACTTCAGCATGCTGCTAGAATTAATAGCCACAGTAACATCCTCTCCATAACTTTCAATAGGCATCTCGAAAGGGCACATATGTAAGGTGTTCATATTTTCTTCTATTGGTGATATCTCAAATGGGCCTATGTTTACTGTGCTTAGATTTTCTTCTATTGGCAATATCTCTGTTGCATCAACAACCTTTGTGTCTACAGCATCATCACTTTTCTCCTCAGCATTCCCCATAACACTCTCAACTGATGGATAATGAATACTCTGACCAATCCTTCACCCTGTATGATGCAGTACGTGTTAATGATTTAAAGTCTGATGTTGTTTGGTTGATTAATTAATTGGTTGGGTTCTAGTTTAGTAAACTAAATTGGACCAAAACTTCAAAAGAAGAAATGTTACCAGAGAAATCCTTATGGAAAAGATCCGGCCGCGGTTGCAGCTTCTCAGGCATCGGACACCTGACGCCGGACTCTCTGTCAACCTGTTTCTGACAAAGACCCCAGTTCCAGAACCAAAAGACCCCGACGACCTTACCTCAGGCAATGCCGGCGTCAAAATCTGCCAGGAATTGACAAATCTGGACACACGCCAGTACCGTCAAACGTCCCCAGCCGCAGCTTCTGACAACCACAGCTTCGTCAACTTCACTGCACCACCGCAGCTTCGACCACCGGAAAGCTACTTCGCAGAGAACTGGGAAAATTCGGAGACGAAATTGTGAGTAAACGAGAGGGGGCTGACTCGAGAAAGGTTAAAATAGGCACCAAAATCCATAAAAATAAAAATAAAAACCCTAGAAATCGTATTTTCTCTACCCTCTCAGAACGATCAAAACCCTAATTTCACAATACCTAAATCCGCAAAACCAATGCAGATACACTCACAAAACAAAACCAAAAATAAAATAAAAATCAAAACAAAAACAAACAAAAAAAGAAGCAAATACCATGAGATTGAGCATCCGAAACAGAGAGAGAGCTTGCTTGGCGCTTCTGTTTCCTTTTCTCTTCGATTCGAAACTGTGTGTGTTTGTGTTGTGTTGCGATGAAGAAACCGAGTTTGGGTGTGACGGTTTCGAATGAGAAAAAGAGAAAGAGGAGACGCAGGAAAAAAGAGATTTTCCTCCGACCGGGAAGATATATATTATCATTTCCCATTGACGGTTTTGCCCTTACTCGCTTTCGCCTATCAATTTCTGTGACAGGTGGCAATCTCAATGGTATTTCAGTCATTTTATTGTTTGTAATTCTTGAGAATTATTTTTGTTTACTAATCATTTATGCTCTGAGGGGAATCTCAATTTGGGGCTCCCAATAAGGGCTTGTTTGGTATTACAATAATTCAAAAAGAATTTAGGAATGTGATTTGAAATGAGGTTAAAATACGGTTGACGATTTTGGGTAATAATGCATGAATAGTAGTAATTTAGGAGGTTTTGAGTTTAGATAAATCGTGTCATGTCAATCAACACATATGTCTAGTTAAATTGTGTTGTGTTTATGTAGAACTTGTTCATCCAACACAGCTCAGTTACATATATGTAGAGGTGTGAGTTTTGTTATACGGTTCGCTAACTAAAAATTTGTCAGCCTAATTAATATTATGGATTATCAAATTTTACTTACCAAATCAAATAATTATATTGTTATAAACTAATCTAATTGAACCAAACCAATTTGATTCGATTCGCATGTCGGATAGTTCTGATAAAATAAAACTATATGTCAAATAACTTGGAGACCCCAAACACTAATACAAAATCAAACAAATGTTTAACACATGTATAAACATCACTTGTCACTAAATTTGTTTTACCATAAAAACTAACTCAAAAATCAAACAAATGTTATATTCAATACATAATTGATCTGGAAAACAATTATACATGTGTTGAGCCTGAATTTATCAGCATCTCGAAACGCACAGGAGAATGTGAGGGCGAGATGATCTGTTGAGGAATTTCCGGCGCCGGCGAAGGATAGGCGGCGACCTTGGGAAGAATATTCTGGTGATCTGGTTCGAAGCTGTTGTTCTCCGATCGGAGCGCGATCTACAAAAAAAACACCACATAACGATGCATCCGGGGTTGGGGTTCCGATTCACCGCCTCCGGCGTGAGAATCAGTGATCCGGTTTGGAGAAGGAAGGAGAATCAAGAGGGAAAATGGGCAGAGATTCGAGAAGCAGAGTTTTACTTAGCAAAAAGTGGGATCTCTTCTCTTACCGAGAAAGAGGTATTTATAGGCTTACTGTCTGACTTGGGATGCACGTTCCAGCTGTTTGAACAATCGGTGATGAGCTTTTCCATATCATTAACAACTGTCACGGAGATTAGTGGTTCGGTCCCCGGTTTACTATATCGTCGGGGAGAATAAGGAATTTGAATTCGTTCCCGCCCAAGCAATGGATGTCTGTTATCTTCGCGCTTATGGGGACTCGACCGATGTGCCTCTCACGTGACCTCTTTAATGAACGGGAATAATCTTCAAGGAGTAAGTCCTCGTTTGCTGATATCTCTTTTGGGGAGTTGACTGATTGGCCCCCTAGGGAGATGGACTCCACGTGAGATGTGGTTGGAATTGGTTGCTTTATTCGCCTGCTTTCCTTCCTATCCTTTTGCTGGCCGGTTTGTCCACCGGTGAAGGTTCTGCTGAGATCCAATAATGTCGTATCAGGATGCCACGTGTCGACTTCTTATTGGCTTCAAATGTCTGTGAATTTTCTAGTAGAAACAGTTGTCCCCCTACTCCGAGTAACAGTGATTTATCGGTGTTGCTGGGAGTAGACCAAGCCTCCTTCGATGGAGATGTTCCCGAGAAGTTGATTTTATTTTGCTGGCGAAGTATGCAAGGTTGGTCGGAGGACTAGCCAGTAGACTGGATAATGTCCTCCCGAGCTTTTTATCGGGGAGTCGCTTTTAGCGTGTCGGGGATGAGTGGTTGTTATGTGCAGCTCACGTGAGCGCCCTTTCGTATTTATCCCATACGGCGCGTTTTATCTGACGCGGGACGCGTGGCAGCCATCACACGTCCTGATTTTCTTCAATGTCCAGTGACCGTTGATTTTCCTCTTACTCCCTTGAAACTTGTACTTGATGATGTCACTAGAGCATGTGTCAGCTGCTGTGATTGGAGGAGAGGAAGTCGCAGGGTCTGAGCAGAGTAGTGGGTCTTAGCCGTAATGATTCCTACGCCCTACTTTGTTGCAACTTCCTTCTCTAAATAACCTTCCACTGTCTTCTTCCTCTCTTCTGCCATTGTTGTAAGGTTTTAGAGGGAAGCACAGCGGAAACAAGCATGTATATATAACAAAAATTTCCATAAAACCTTTCCAAGGATCCATCTAAT